>PNEQ01103849.1:0-17843 GCA_003012365.1 Medauroidea extradentata
TCGGCGAGTACACACCTCGGGATCCGCGACGGTGTCATGCCTGACGAAACTACCAATGTCCCTTGCAAATTACTTGCTGCTTCACGTTGCGGTGGTGGTGGTTTCCTTGTTACATGCGTAATTAGCTGTTTTGGTCAGTTAGCTACCACGTGGGCGGATGTCGCATTAATGTAACCTGCTCAGTTGACTTGGCTGGCTTCGGGTAGCCCTAGGGTGCGTTCCTTAAGCTCAGCTAGCCACCGACGATGCTGGCCATACTGGCTGGTATCGCTATAAGAAGGCCGCGAACGGTCGCTGGAATTGTGTGGGTGGTTGCGCACACGTCAAAATATCACATTTTCACTACTGGTGATCAACCGAGGTTAGCTATTGTATAGCTCATACCAATATTCCACTTTTATTTTCTTTTTAAATAAAACTGTTTTTTATTGTGTTATATTTGTTTGGGAGTTTATTATATGTAGTTGTTAGGAAGGGTTTGATACTTTTTAGGCCATAATTAGTGCTAGCTAACCTCTTTGTGGAAGTTAGGAGCATGTCTTGTAGAATATAAGTGAATGTCACTGTTTATCAGGTGGGCATACTGCAGAATATTTCATTTTTAACTACTTCAAACATGTATTGTGCAGCAGTAATTTTGGACAAATATTTCATGGGAGAGTAGCCTACCTCTATCAATGCACACATTCTTCACTGGAGTAGACCTCTGATAACCTTACAAGAATCTCACTGCGGTGCCCTATTCTGTAGAGTTTCTTCTTCATGAGTATAGTAATTTCTAGATTTAGTCCATATTACATTCAAAACACTCAAGTGAGTATGCATCGTAGCTATAGCCACGATTTTATGGCGAAAAGATTTTTGCACCATTTGGTTTCCATGCCTTATGTTCACATCCGCAACTCTGTTTCATGGTTAGTGATTGGACGTTTTAACTGTTCTACTGACAAACCGCAGGCGTATTGCATCGCAATAGCCTCATTGTTATTGGTGCAATCAATTGAGGGACGTGTCTTAGCAAAGACACGCTGCTCACAGCCGTGAAACAGAGCTGCCGAGGTGCACGCGAAACACTGAAACAAAATGTTGCAAATTTCTTTTAGCGACAAAATCGTGGCTCTAATCATAGCATTAGAAACCATTTTCAAGTACTGCTGTGGAATTTTATTTATTAGGCAAGGTGAAACGCCTATTTATAATATTTTTCTGCAAACTCGTAATATGATTTTCCCAAATGAAGTAGAGTACAATATAAGTTGACTTTAAAAGTTCATAAATTTACTTGCTTTTATCATAGATGGCACGTTCATCGTTTCGGGTTTTACGGAATACGAGATGGCGTTCTAGTTCTCGTGCGTTAACCCTACTCTACTGAAGTGACAACAGAATCCCAAGGACCGGATGGAAGTCAAGCCCGTGTTTATTGACAAAATGTGTGTGTCGCTGAAGTGCGAGGAATTAGGTTTAATGTGCAATAAGACTTGTACCGATTCTACATTCAATGGGCTATAACTATAAATGTATTTATTATGAATGATTTTAGTACAATGTTGTTATCTTTTCGTGAGAAAATGTCATTGTTTGCAATATACTTGTTCGGACCTTTGTTGTTAAAACTGAGTGTAACAAGGCATAGGTACGAAATAATTTAAAAGATTTTTTGTTTTCTAAGCGGAAAAATGAAATTCAATTTCATTAACATCTCAACGGGTGTATTTGTGTGCCTTCTTCTTCATAGACGAGCAATAGCTGAAAACGAAACACGTAAGTATATAATTTTTCTTGTAATTGTTAAAATAATTAAATTTTGGAAAAATAGTCTAAAATTATTTTCGTTCTGGACATTTTTGTAAGTATTTAGATTTGTGTAATAGATTATATTCTACCGTGACACGTACATAGAGTAGGGTAGCCAAAAATTTTAGCCTAAATTAAGTTGTTCAATTTATCAGTTTGGTAGGACAATAATTGTAGCGCAGAAGCTTAATTCACAAATAATTCGTGAATACTTTAAATATACAGACCATTCATGTAAGAATTTAGGCTATATTGTGTAAGATTCTGGTATGTGGTTTAAATGAGCATTAAGTTATCCTAGCTGTAGGCTGGAATTTTACTCACTCAGGGATGCTAAAACATATTTCATTTGGAGTGTTGCAAGGTGTGGTGAAGCTAGACTGTTTGTTGGGTAGAGGGGTCTGAATATAACTTTTCCGGGGCAAGGACCGTAACTATAAAAAGGGGGTTTCCAGGGCGCTTCCTTGTGAAAATTTTATTCTCAAGGTGGAAAATTGTGCTATTTTAGTAGTTTTTAAACCTAAACATTGACTCTACTGCATGTAAAAAGCTTAGTACCTATTTTAAAACATAGAATTTATATTTTCAAGTTATAACCTTTAAAAAATCATATAAAACTAGTCACATTATTAAGGGAACTTTTAAACCTAAGAGGACAACTGTTTGTCTTTAGGTGATCTGTGTTCATTTCCCAGCAGCGTCAGCTTTTGTTTTTGTGTGCAAGAATGGTGTCGGACGATTCTGTTTATCATTAGATTTTTGCGGGGATGTCCTGTTTTTCTCGCCAATGCTGCTCCATATTTACCTCATTTACCATCATTGGTACTCAAGGTCGTGCTGTTAACAGCCACCCAACCTTCTTTACTCCTAAGTTAATAATTTTGCTAGTATACTAATCACAGTACCTTTAAGACATAGGCCTAACCAGAAAAAAAGTATGTTTGTACAACTGTCCACTTCTGACATACTACATACACAAACATCATGGTCCAGATAATATTCTTACTATTTTACAAACACTGTCATGTGTGCACAAATTTTATTCTAATTTTTATTGTAATGTTCATAACTTATTTAAACTTTATTTGTGGTGTTCTCTGAATTTGATAACAATCTCTAATTATGTAGCCTATAGCGTAATGTTATTTGATTGAGAATATATATAAGTTAATTTTATCTAAATTTTCAACTTACTTAACTGCAAAAAATTAAGTGAAATACTAACGTGCAAGAAGACAAATTTCAACAACTAAGCTAAGGTTAAAATGAAATACTAATACATTGCATGCAACAAAATAATCTGTACTAACTGGACATGTAGGCCCCTAAGGTATAATTTTAAACAATTCTTCGTTATTATTTATAGCTGATCACCAAACCTAATTTGGAATTTCAAATTCATCTGTAGTAGAGTGTGTATAGTAGTGAGTCACACAATTATTGTTTTTTATTTTGTATACATGCTAACAGCAGGACTGGAAATTGGAGAGGCGAACTGATATAAATATTTGGGAGTTATTCTTCAGGATGACTTAAGATGGGGCAAACAAGTGAAGTTTGTTACAAGTAAAGGTAGAAGAGCTCTGGCCCTGCTGGGAAGGGTGTTAAGGGGCACAGACAAGAAAGTGAAAGAAAAGGGATACAAAACATTGGTGAGGCCCATCTTGGAGTATGCGGTGGCGGTCTGGGACCCGTACGTGGGAAGGGAAGTGGTAGAGATGGAGAAGGTGCAGAGAAGGGCTGCTAGGTGGGTCACAAATAAGTGGAGGACACAGGGGGGAGAGAGGAGGATTTCAGACCATCAGTAATGGTGAGAGGACTGGGGTGGGGCACAGTGCAGGAGAGGAGGAGAGTGGAGCGGCTGGTAAGGATGTTTAAGGTGGTGAGGGGGGTGGGTGGGTGTTCACAACTGGGTGACAAGATACAGAGAGGTATATTCAGGGGAAGGGGTGATCATACGTGGAAGGTACAGAGGGTGGGGAAGAGGACAGAGAGAGGAAAAAACACTATGATGGTGAGAACGGTGAAGGATTGGAATGAATTGGTGAGGGATGTGGTTGAGATGACGGGAGCGAGGGAGTTTAGGAAAAGGTTCATGGGGTCGGAAAATTGAGAAGAGGTAGGTTACGCAAATCCTTGCCACAGGGCTGAGGCTCAATTGCAAGAAGAAGAAAATAAATTTAAAAAAGAATTCTATAATATATTCTTTACTTTGCATTTGAAACCCCTTGAGCAGAGCTCCTACTGGGGTGCTTTCATAAAAGAAAACATAAATCTTCAAGATGGCAGAATATTATACATTATACACATGCGACTAAGGAACAATTGTACCTCTAGAGATTTGGACATTTACGCACACCATAGACACTTCTTTAGAGTAAGTAAACAGTAATGGTTGTTGTCTACTCATATAACACTCATATTACACATTTGGTGGTAGTAGCATAGCATACACAGTTCATATTTAGGGATGTGACAAACTGAGAATATGTGTATGGAATTACTCAGAAAACATTGTTCGATATAAACATTATGACAGTTCATAGTTAATAATGTGACAGCCTGAAGATATGTATACAGAATTACTCAACCGCTCTCAATATAGGCGCTAGGACACTCAATAAATACTAACTCTCAATGTAAACACTTTAGCTTCCATACCGTATTTCTATATATCCAAGAATGACATTTAAGCAAATGAGTTTCACTTTACAGCAGTAGAAATTTTACTTCTTTAATAGCAAAATCAGTGTGCGACAATTATTTTTATGTGATTTAGTTTCATGTTTCTGTTCACTGCATATGCTAGTCAGTATAACATGAAAATTATGTTTAGAATAAGAATATATTTCCTCGTGTTTAGTTAACGTGAAATAACAAAATTACATTTACATCAGCAGCTTAGCATATTGAAGGCTAAGAAGCGAAGGAGCAATAAGCGAGAATTTGACATGCTCTTCAAATGCTGCCTCGCCACTAAGTGCCATGCACTGAACTAACAAACAAGCTTTCCACTGAAAAGTTTTTTCAAGTAGAATTTAAGTGGTGACCTTGACAATATAATTTTTTAGATAAAAAAGTTTGCAGATAAGTTCAGTGCAGTAGCCTAAAGTTTCACACACATCCAGGACCTCGACAATATAATGTTATTGATTATAAGATTGCACCAAAGTTCAGAGCAGTATTATACAAGAATTTCGCAGGTAGGCCTATCCAATTGCAGGGGTATTTTGCAGCACATTAGAAAAGGCCATTGTTAGCTTTGTTAAAATTGCTTTGGAAGACTTTTATTAATGTACGTGTTGTCTAGTGACATTTCATACATGTGTGAAGTGTTTTTTTTTCTTTTAATGCATACTCGGGCAAAATTTGCATATATTAAGTTAAATTGTTTCTTAAAACACTGCGGTGCATGTGCAGCAAGGCGACATCTAAAAATAAGTTACTAAAACTGGTTTGCAGACTCTCAATGAATTATTCCTAAAAAAAATAAGCCTGCTCAAGTGATGTTAATGCACTGTAAGCAAAATGTTTTTTTTTTCTTGTGCACTAACATTAGCAATTTTATTTCCAGTTTATGCACCCTTTATTTACCTTATTGAAATTTAAGGGCAAAGAGTTCTATTTATCATTCTCTGTTAAACAATGTGCATAAATGTACAGTGTTATAATTCTCTAAAGTCACTGAAAACTGTTCTCCGTGTATGCAAAATATGATTTGAATTTGAAATTATAAGCTGACATCTCCTGTTTTTGAAGTGGGTGTAAAAAATTCCGCCATGGTAAGAAGGATCTATTTGTGAGCTAATTTTGCTTAGTTGCAGAACACCCCTACAAAATTAAAAACAAAATAATAATGTCAGTATTAACTGTTGTCAACAGAAATATTGTCAGTGTCATGGAAAATGGGTGATTCAACCAAAACATTTTTCAGGAGAGCAGTTGAAAATGTTCGAACTCGAATGGAAAGTAGAACTTATGTTTTAAGAACTGTAAAACTATTACATTAGATCAGATTAACATCTTTTTAGGTGATCAATTCATGGCATATGCAAAAATATTTTTGGACTTTTTTTTTTAGATTGGTGCTCCATATTCACTCTGTTTACCTAAATGAAATACAGAACCAACAAGGTTGTTTACCAATTACACATCTAAAGGAAATAAAGTTTTAAGTAATATCTATTTAGTTATGTTTGAAATGTTCATGAAAAACCGATAAACTTACGTGTAATAAAACTATAGATAAAACTGTTGAAAACTGCATACAATAAACACTTTAGAATGAAGAATAGGTTTGGCAACAAAATCCAGGCCACTGTCATTAAGTATGCTTGAGAGAAACCAAAGAGAACAAAAAACACTTTTGACAATCTACAAGATTGTGGATTACTTAATGGTAGTCGTCAAAGTAATAATAATTTTTTCCAATGAAACTATGAACTTTTTTTGTAGATTGTTCTGTGATTCCATTGTGCTTTGTTAAAGTTTTTGTACCTCTATATTTTATATGGTTTGGTGTCAATAGTTTTTTGTTATTTGCTGAGTTGCTTTTCTCCTTCCTTTTTACATAAGAGGTTATATCTTGGCCATTTTTGGAAGATCTGCATAGTCTTTGGTGCTCAGTTATGATTACTCTGGTTTTACATATCTCCTTAATTATTTTTTTTGATCCGTGATATTGGTAGTAGATTTTCGTGGCACTTTTTGGTAGATGTTCCACATTTGTGGCCTGGCAGTACTTGTTTGTAGTTTTATTTCTTATACATTTGTGTATCTGAACCATATTTTAAGCCATTCAACGCAATCACTTCATACATTATGGTATCTTACAGTGTCTTTGTTGTCATTTACTAGTGAAGTCAAGTCAATGAAAGAATCATAATGTAATGTAATAACTTTCTACAGTTTTGTTGGAGTCCTGCCAGTTGGCGAAGCAATGCCACTTGGTTGGTAAATTGACTTGTATATTTCTAGCTGTACTCTCCGTTGTGGAATGCATTGAATCTCCTTGCTGCGAAAGTCCTGGTTCATAAAACACATGATCATTAACTTTACAATGTGCAGAAGAACAGTTTGAAAATGCTTATTTAGTGTTCGCCCCCACAACTAACACTCATCAGAAAAACCTCTACATTTGGATGGTCACTGGTATGATTTAAAACAAAGGTAGCAATATCCTTAATCCTCTCTGATTTCAGTTTTATCTCACAGGTTACGTGTCCCTATTTTAGAAATATGATCAAATACAGTTTGGTCCAAGTTACAAACTGCCAACTTTCTTTTACAAAAAAATTGATGATACTTGACCTTTGGGGCATTCCAAGAAATCACAGATCATAGTTAATTCCTTTTTTCTTTGATTTATATTCTCTTATTTGAATTCATGCACCCTTTCCTTGTTCTTTAAGTGTTTATAAAGTTTCTCTTTTTCAAGATATTTTAGTGTCCAGGGAAAACCATAAATTTCTACTTAACGGTATAGGAAGCTTGTTCATATTGGACAATACCTTCATTACATGTTCAGTCATTCAAAAATGTGAAGACACTCTCTTTGTGGTGCAAATGTTTTGATTGTGAGGGAATAAATAATCAATTTCAACCGGGTACCAAGATTTTACTGTTCTCTCTTGGCATGGTTGATATTTTGTAAATTTGGTTGGCCATGTCTAAATTCTGTACTTATTGATTACATGCCCATTAGTCCCAGCAATATGTGGGTACGTTATCTGGAAATTTATTGTGACGTCATCAGCGGTCTTGTGATGATTTTGTAGTACTTCTAAATAACTTGTCTGCATCCCGAGACTTTGTAGGCATGACTGCGCTGAAACTGAAGACGTTCAGCAATATCACGCCGGTCCATTGCTCCTAAGTCATCTGTGTCAACGCGTCTTGACGCCCAGATGCCCGGGGGTAATACCCTGGTCCAAATTGGTTGGGTCCTAGAAACGTCTTGCACAATGCATCTCGATACCTGAACCAACACCCGGTGGTAACACTCTGGTCTGTTGTTCCTCACATGCTAGGAACATCTGCCAACTGCATCTCAACACATGAACATACACCCAATGGTAACGCCCCGGTCCATCAGTTCTCGCGTCCTAGAAATGACTGCCCCAACCATTGAAAACTTCCTTGTGTGGCTACTGTTTGGCGCCAAAATCCCTGACGCTTGCTTCGCCGGTTTTGGTTCAATCAGTAGACAGCTTCTGACAGATGACCTACCTCTCGAGGGCCATAATTTCCTGCCATTGCTGTATGTACTACATGTTAGTTAAATTACATTTTGTTACACTTAACAAGTACCCAACATGTTCCTTAATCCTAAAATTCCTCATATTCTTATTGATATTATTATTCAATATTTTGTCTTTCAAATATTGCCATTAGCTGGCTTTTCTCCTGTCCACTCTGACAGCTACGAGGTTTACATGATTGGGAATGAGAAGGCCCGGATGCTTGTCCAAGTGCACCTGCCACCACCACTGAGACAATATATATTTCAGATTTCTCTAAATATATTTATATACATTGATATTGACTTTTATGACAGTGGTTTCATTGGCATCGTGACATGGTGACAAGAAGAACAAATGGTAGCATGACTGGTTTATTTTTGTATTTGTAATTTATCATAATTGATGGCTATTACTCTGATTAATTAGGGTGGTGACAATATGTATAGCATGTCACAAATACAAACGGGGCTGATATAATATGCAGTTACAAAGCCTAAAGAACTGAGGCAAATTGCCTGAAAAAAACTTTTGGCAAACAATTATACTATTGGCACCAGAAATAAACACACAGACAAAAAATAAATCAAAATTCAGTTCACAGGAATCACCTAGAAACAGCAATAACATTGGTATTCCTGTAAGTTATTTCTCTCTAAGAAAATGAGACCTGGTAATTAGTATTTGCTACAAATATGTTTATGATCAACTACCACAATCAAAAACAATGTGACTAAAGTAAAACCAACTACAGAAAAACTGAAAAGTTACTTGTGATTATGAAAGTATGTACACTAGAGAAACTACCAAGCCTATCACAACATGCCTTAAAGAACACCAACACAATATAATGAACGGTGAAACTGAAAAATCCAGACCGGCTGAACATGTAGGCCTATGTCAAAACTGTCACAGAATATTGTGAGAAGGTGCTACTCCAATAACTTGAGGCATACCAGATATTTAGAAACATAAAAGAACAGGATTTTATTCTCTGTAATAGTAAAGGCGTCTGCCAACAAGGTATTAATCTAAAGAATATTTAGTTTCCTGTAGTTAAAAAAAGATCAATTTTAAAACAATATATTTAATTAAGGTAGAAAATATTTCTGAATTAAAAGTTAAATAAAGCAATAGAACATTATTCACTTTTCACTATAAGCCCATCACAAACTGTATGACCAATCAGGAGCGAGTTGCACTATCATTGGCTAATCTATAATTAGGCTTTTTTTTTTTTTTTTTTTGTTATAGTACCTTTTTTGTGACTGTGAAAGTTATTTCTTGACAACTACTACCACCTTTTTTCTCTGCTGAATGCATTTTTATAATTATCAGGCACTTCACTTGAACTGAGTTAGTATCTCTTGCAAATAAGGACAGCGTCACGTCAAGCTCAGAATCTTCCAGGTGTGTTTGTAACTGTCTAGTTTGATGTCCCCTTCATCGTGTTCCAATATAGTATATGTTTCCAAAGCTTCTCAAATATTACTTCTATGTCTGAAAAACAGTTTTCTTGTTTGAGTATCCCATAAGTCTTAGTCTGTTAAATAAATAAATATATATATATATATATATATATTTTTTTTTTTTTTTTTTCGTGAATCCAGTTTACTACTCGTGTCTTCTATAGAAACAAATGGGTATGTCAGACATTCAAACATCTTTATTTGGTTTATGTTAGATTTTAACCTGCTCTACCTTTCAACTGGTGTGACACCTTTTGGTAAAATCAACTCAGGTCTATTCAAACAAGTGTAGAGAGAGTAGAACAGCTGTGGCACATATGGACGGCTTTTATATAAAAGGAATCAAGCAACATTTTTTTATTGTTTCAGTTATTCACTCTAAGATAATTACAAACATTTAAATGTTGCTTATGTAAATAAAGCCATGTGCCCTGTGCTATCTTCTGCAATGCACTAAACCAACCACCACACAATCAACATAACTTTGCTAGCTGTTTTTTCAATTTAAAGGATATGTTGCTTGGTTCCTTTTTTATAAAAGCTGTCGGTATTTCCTTATCTACTTCAGCTTTAAGTCATGGATACATTTAGTCTAATCCATTACTGTTCTGTTAAATTATTCAGCTACACCATAATGTAAGTGTTCTTTTTTTTTTTTTTCCACAGAATATTGAATGCTGATGTTGACAGCAAAATGTTATTATTTAAAAGTAGCATAAACAATTTATACCATCCTTTTCACACAGTATGCTTTTTGTTTTCTTATTAAATTTAGCTTTCTTCAAATGGCTATACTGAATTATTATCGAAACAGTTATAGTTATTGTGAGTTGGTAGAGTAATTTTCCCACAAAAATCTGTTGAAATTGTTTGTAAATCTGTCTTAGCTTTTATATTGTTGCTGACAGGCATGGTGTCTTTGTTTTTTTTTTTTTTTTTTTTCCATGCAGACTCACTTCACATGTAGTGTCTGGTTTCATTGTAGAAATATGTCCCATTCATATATGGCACAAATTATTTACACTGTTTTTTACTTTTGCTACTTCTACGTTCTTCAGCACTGCAAGCATTTTCAGTTCTGATGTACAGTCGGCCAATCATAAAATGTTGCCTCTCTACAGGCCAGAATTCTAAGTCCCATTTTGGGTATATTAGGCAGTGGCAAGCTTTGGTCATCGAAATCACATGTTCTAATGCTCCTCAAGAGGCATGCAATGTCCATAGGTTCAAATCTTGGTTTAGAAATTAAAAATGACATTTTTTTATTTTGTATATTTGTATATCATTGCAGGTAATAACATTAAACACATAAATTAAAAAAGAAACATTAAATACTTTAAATTGGGTAAAATAAAGACAGACACATTGCACCAAGGATGCCACGTTCTTGTTAGCAGACGTGTCAAAAAGTTATTTAGATTTCACATCCCTACTAAAAATACTCTACACTTTAAGAGATGTGCATGGATAAAGATTGTTTATTCCAACGTAAGTAAATAAAAATAAATTATCATTAATTAAATTAACAAGAAGCAAAATTTCTGATGTATATTCTCGTTTTACGCCTGTAGTTTCACATTTGATGCAGTGTTTTATTTTACTTAGGGACTCTGCAAAAATAAATATTTTATCATTGCATGGGAACAGTTTGCACTTGCACAAACGTTAGAAAATTCAACAATATTGCCTGGAAAAATTATAATTGTTATTATTAGTAAGTTTTTGCAGCTGTATATATGTAATAAACATGGTTTCAATATAAACGTGTATTAATCATGAAATAAATATTTACTGTAATACTGAAAATTATTTCCTATAAACAGGATGATGTATGTGAGCTACTTTAGAATAATTATTAACATGAAGAATGTGTCTTAAAATAATAACTATCTTTAGAGTCGACTACAAATATTTGACAAAAATTTTGCTTAAATAATTATTATTATTTTCAATATTCTTTCAACTAAGTTATCAACTATTATTATTTGTGCATTTCGAGACGTTTTCAAGTTCTATAATTTGTATACTGCAAATGCGCAAATTGCTGTAAATGTCCATTATTTGTGAAGTGTTCTTGATTATTGAAGAACATGCCATTGCAACAAATGGTGTGTCACAGAAAACCAAAAAATGAAAACAGAATCACAGATACAGAAAACAAACCAAAGATTATCTTTGTCAACTAGAAAAAAAGAAAAAAACATATAATTCCACAAAAGGAATTGTCAGAAATAACACTAAAACGACATGAACAAAAAAATTTAATAATTCGACACAAACGAAAACACATGCACCGAGAAACCAACCTAGAGAAGTTTTCGTCCAATAGAACTAACAAACATATATAATTGATGGAAGCCAGCTTTGGTTGGTTCTATGTGTATGTGATTCTGTCTGCATTTTCTGGTGTCCTGCAACATATCATTTGATGCAATGGCAAACGTCCATAGCGTAGGTCTAAAGATGTATTAAAAAATTATAATTCTTTACAGTTTTGCAAAAAATGTATTGCATATTTATAAAATCATACTTATAGTACTACATTTTAAGTATCAGGGTTCCAATTTAATTTGACGGTACCAAAATATTTTACAATCATATCTCATTTTTTTAATAGAGGAAATATTAATTTGAAAACAGCAAATAGAAAATTAAAAACACATAAATAACATTTCAACACTCTACTAATATCCTACGGGGGAAGAAATTTAATGAAAAGAAATATTTCTACATCAGTTTACAGAAATTATATTGTATATGAAACAACAAGGTTTTGAAAGAAGCTGTAATTTCTAATCATCTCATGATTAAAATAATATTTTTCCTGAAAGGAAATATTTTCACTTTAGCATGTTTGTAGGGGGATGTGGCCAATTATGTGTCATTATGTGTTTCATTTCTTCCTACATATTTTCAATGGGATTCAGGTCTGGTGATCGAGGTGGCCATGTAAGACAATTTATGTCCTCATGTCTTGAAAACCATTTCTGTACTCTATGGCTTGTGTGTACCGGTGATAAATCATGCTGGAATTGGATAACCCTTTCTGGTTACTGTATCCTGACACTTGGTAGGCCTACCATGACCTTGCGCGTTACATGGATGTACTGGTCACTGTTTAGCCTTCCTGTTGTAATGGAGAACACCAGCCTCGTGTAATGACATCCAACCCCAACATGATGCAAAGAGACTCTTCCAGTGCTCTGACAATGGGAAATATAATTTGGACTACGCCACATTCCTTGAGGTCTTATACCAGACTAATTTAACTCAGCAGATGCAATTCTGTAGATTTTGTGATCCTCGGATAGTAGTTTCTTTACAGCAGCTCTGTGGGATTTTAGTCCAGCTGCAGTTAATCTCTTCCGAATACTTTCCGTACAACTGGGAAAATTGGCTGTCCGTTTCAGCTGAACGGCATTCAGGATCTGATTCGTTCGTGAACAATTAGTATTAGTATATTCCCCCTCTTTGAGTGAACACATGCTTCAGTCTAGTAGCCTGACATCGACTAGTTTGGCATGTTTCTTGTTACTGGCTAATCCATCTCTATGCAGTACGAGTCGAAACACCATAACTAGCACCTGCCTGGCTAGCAATAAAGTTTTCTCCTTCTACTAGAGCCACGTCACGCTCACACGTTGACAGTGTGTTGTGCACCATGACCACAATCCTTATGATAAAAGTGTACAATGTCCGGTGTTCGACTAAGAAGTCTTGCCAAAATAGCACAATGTAATGTTCCAGTAAACATTGGGTCGAAAAGCGTCTACGAGCATAACAGAACAGTTCCAACTGAGTTTTAATTATTTATATGACAATGTTCTGTGTTAGTATGTAGACGTGGTGAGTTTCAATTTTCTACTGACAAATTTTTACACAACTTTTTGGGCAAACACTTTATACATAGCGTAATATGAAAAGTTTTGTATATATTATATAATTACTAGATAGTTACTAACATAATTACTATCTGCACAGTTATAATAAAAAAACTTTATACTTTTTCCCCATTTAATTAACTGTTTTTAATAAAATCAACAGTGGTTACCTATGTGAAAAGATAAAACTGTCAACAAGCTGTGTGCTTAATACGTCGCAGATTTGTCTGTCTCCCATACGCGTAGAGCTACAACACATTACATTTATTTGATATTGTGTGTCAAGGCCACAAATTGGTAAGAAGAACCGCGGTTAGTGATAATTTGATTCCAAAATTCCTCACGTGTCTCCGCAATTTCGAATGAAGATCATTAGCACATATTTTATATTAGTCAAATAATTCAGGTTTCGTATTTTAGTTAACTTACTACTATGCATTTTTTGGACGTCAAAATGGTTAATTGATGACAATCATTTGTGGATGGGAATATTTAAAGTAGTTACCAGACGTTGATATTTATTAAATCATAAAATAATATGATCAACAATGAATGTCACACAGAGGTAAGTTGCCTGTGTTGGGCTGCGAAGCATCCTGCACGCAAAATACGTCTTGGAAAACACTGAGTCAACATTCACAAATTGTTACATTGTTCTTTGTTGAAGTTAATGTCAATTCGCGAGAATATTGGGAAGTATACTACATTGTTTGACAATTTCAATATATTTAAAATGGCATGTAATTTACTGTTATCTCTCATAAATTTTCCATCGAACCTTTGCGTTTCCTATATTATAAGAATAGTAATATACTCGTGCTGGGCATAAAATATTTTCAAGCTATAATGATCCATACTTTCACTATGAATATTCCACTGTGTTTCATAAAAATGCATGTGTAAAACAATCTTAAGCCGATTACATTCTAGGATGACATATGGTTTCATGATTTGCAATGCTCGCTCACGGGTGCGGCACAGATGATGTACCACCATTTTGTGTTATTTCTATAAACATTTTCTGTCTCTGACATGTTCGTTCGTATTGTCACATTAGCAACATTGAGTGCAATACTTTCGAAGTAAAAAATATAATTACAAATCCCCAACCAGGATTTGAACCAGTGCTCTCTGCACAATTTGTGTGAAACCTACAAAAGTATTGCTATTAACTTCCCGCAGTCGAAGATACCCAAAAGTATTTAGAATTCGAACATGATGTAATGCGTCATTTTACGCCTGGCTCAGTATTCGGCCGGTCATAAAATGTCACACCTCTACGCGCCACAATTCTAAGTCCACTATGGGTATCTTCAGCAACGAGAAGAAAGTATAATGAAGAAAAGAGGGAATAAAAATTTGGTTTGAATCAGGATTTGAACACACAAAAAATGTGTTACCATTACGCTGCCACAGACTTACTTTTAGAATATTTTAAGTATTCATACAGTGGTATTTTAGAATTGCACGCCATAATTCTAAAATATTGCGTACTGTTTAAAAATAATTACTTTTTAAAGTGTCGTTAATAAATTCACGCGACAGCAGACTGAAAAAGTAATGGAAGAGATGTTTACGAAATGGCGATATGTTAGAAACACTGTATTTTTTTATCTGTACGGACTTTACATCTAAATAACAATTCACAATTTTTTTCAATATAGAGTACGTCAACCTCGACAAAGACGTTTCATTTTTGCTCGTGTTCGTTAATTATTGCTAGTAGCTGGGAACATTATTTACGTCATTAACATCTTACGTAGGGTTCAGAAAATTATTGAATTTGTAATCACCTAACGTTCATTTGAAACTGATGATGATGTGTCTCAGATAAATTTACTTTGTGTCAATTAGACAAATACTTTACCACGTGACTACGTTGTATTGCGTGTTTTGATATGTTTCATTTAAACTGTTACATAAGTCACGTAACATGCATTAATAAAACAATATAATATTGTAAAACAATGGTTGTCGACTAAAGATAATTATTATTTTATGATATGTTTTTCATGTTAATTATTATTCTAAAGTAGCTCACACACGTCATTGTGTTTATGGAAAAATATTTACTTCATGATTAATTGTGGATGTTTATTATGTATTCAGCTGCAAAATGTTTACTAATAATAATGATTTTAATTTTTTCAAGCGTTTGAATCGTCTAAAAATTTGCAAGTGCAAATTGTTCCCGTGCAAACTATAAAATATTAATTTTGAAGTGACCCGATGTAAAACAAAACACTGCATTAAATGTGTAACTAGAGGCGTAAAATTAGCATACAAATTAGAAATTTTGTTTCTCATTAATTTTATTTATCATAATTTATTTTTATTTGCTTACGCTGGAATAAACAATATTTATCTATATGCAGCTCTTAAAGTGCAAAGTATTTCTAGCAGGGATGTGAACTCGAAATAACGTTTTGATACATGTGTTGACAAGAATGTGTCATGGCTAGTGTGGCATGTCTCTTTTTTTTTTACCTTATTTAGAGTATTTAATGTTTCTTTTTAAATTTATGTGATTAATGATATTAACTACAATGATATACGAACTAAAATAAATTTCATTTTTAATTTCTGCACCAAGATTTGAACTTATGTACGTCACATTGCTTGTGAGGAGCGTTAGAATGTGTTGTGATTTCAATGAGCGAAGCTTGCTGTTGCTGAATATAACCAAAGTGGGATTTAGAGAGAATTCTGGTCTGAAGAGAGGCAACATTTTATGATTGGCCAGCTGTACCTTTTGCAAATATACCATTTTTCCACATAGAAGTAAATTCAAAAACACACCTTCATTTTTGTTACCTTTTCCTCACCTTTGTACAAAAGTTAATTTCTTGAAATCTCTTTTCTTCTAACTGCCTTACAGATTGCAAATTATAAGAAAGTTGGTTACTGGACAAAACCTCATGTATTATGACTGGAAGACAATTCTCTAGTCATAGCAGGCAACTTTCCTTGTTCCACAGCTATAATGGTTTCAATTTTGTTTGCCCATTTAATATTCAGAGCGATTATTTACATCAACCAGATGGTGACTGAATTCTTCCTGTACCATATGGCTCGTTGCCCCACTGTCAAAAAATACAATCTCATCTTTTAGTCTTAGCCAAATATTGGTTTATTTACAAAAGAAGTAGAACTATAGCCATTATTTTGTAACGGATGTGACTGGTACAGATTTTTAAAGTACATGTCTAAATAGAATCTATGATTGATCTTTGCATACCAGCTTACTTTGAAGTGTTTGTCATACAGGAATTCTCATTATTTTTGTTAAAAAATTTTTATTACCTTTGTGTTTCAATGATATACACTGATAGTTTACAACAGTTCAATATGGTCCCTTGCTCCTCGTTGTAATGATGGATGTTACAGTTTGCACCATGTTGGGTCACAAGTTGTTGCTGTTCACTCTCTCATGCTGCTCGGTTCTGGAATCAGAAGAAATTATAGCAGTTGACAAACTCAGATGAAAGATATTCTTATTTCCTGCCTTGGCATTGCTCTATTGTTAGTCCCAAATAAAAAAATGGAACCTTGCAGCCTTTTGCATTCTCAGCAATTAAAGTTCTTAAAGAGTACGCAGCCACAGCCCTCACGGTCTGCACTCCAAGACGGCTCATAATTGGCTGAAAGCAAAGCAACTGTGCATTGTACACTACTGCAAAGTATATTTGCTCATGCTGTCACATTATCTATGAAGATAACACGGTCATACAGACAATATTTGGGTCATTCCATGTCAAATCAACATGGCTTACAACCTGACCCCCTCCAATTTTTTTATATTTGGCACATATTTAGTAGTCTATGAAAGAACTTTCATCCTAAATTTCTAGCCTTCTACTCTATTTGGTTTTGACTCTACGGCATTTTTAAATTTCCATCATTTCACTGTTCACAGATTACATAAAGTAAATTATCTTTGCTTCTTTGCAAGATACAGAATTCTATCTGGGCTCATTTTAAAGCTTTTTTTATGAGCTTTCCATTGATGTCAATATTGACTGGGTCACAAAAATATTTCTGTTCAAGGTCGTTCAAAATCAAGTTTGACCTTGAGTTTTTCAAAAAATGGTATTTTTAAAAATTCAAAAAAAATATATGTGTTTCTTATGTATGTTCTCTATGTGCACCCCAAATTTGAAATTGGGACGGCAATGGGTTCACTGGATATTAATTTTTATATAAGCATGAGTATTGGCCAGAAGCTGCATAATTTATGTACAAATCATTTAATTTACAGTATTGCAATACAAATGTTTTCAAATCAACTGCAGGCTATATTAGTAAGAGACATAAGTAAGGCAATGACAGTTAAACACATTTAAACATTACGGTCTTGTATAATTTGAGTTATATCTGATAACTCCATTAGTGAAATTTTTAATCTACTTCATTGGATATTTTAGGTAATTTGTGTGTTTGGCAGCAGTTGACAAATG
>PNEQ01103850.1:0-10490 GCA_003012365.1 Medauroidea extradentata
TACCGGAAAAGTTAGTGAAAATAACTTTGAAGAGTGGTTGTGCGTTTGTTTGCTAAGGTTCCTGGTGTAAAACACAAATTAGTGGGGAGGGGGGAGAAGGTGGGGGAGGTTGCAAAACTTAGTACCGCCGATATACGCTCGCGTTTTTCTTTGCCTCTTGCCGCAGCAGCCAGCTGCTCGTATATCTCGAGTTTCACAAACACTCAGATAATAGTAAATATCACGGTTTGGAGAACTGTTCTACTGACTCACTGTTCCCTGACTGCGACATGTTTCTCGTAACTCCGAGCCAGAGAGTCGTCGCGATATTTCTGGACTCTTGAGTAAGAGCATATAAGAGAGCTGCGCCACAGGCTGGGAGAGTTTTTGCCGAGATGCATCTTGTGTGCGAGTGAGTGGATCGTGGTGACACCAGCATGGTACTCAGGAACATTGGGCGGTATAGTGTGCTGCGAGGAGTAGTGTCGACAAGGAAGTTCTGCGTCTTCCAGAGGACCATCGGGGTGCTCCAGTTAAGACATTGAGTCCACCATTTGTGAGTGTGTAGAGAGAACAGCAATTAACAGAGAGCTTGTAGAGGACTCATACTTTATTACTGTTATGTATATTGTAATTTTTTTGTTTGACATAAACTTGTGACATGCGCGTGACACAGATACATTTATTTATTAGTGATTGGTCTTTAGTGACATTCAGGCATTTTGATGTAGATAGCTGTAAATACATTTTGCTTTACTTATTATCTGTTGTTTAATCAAATACTTCCATTACTCAGTGTACCTTGCCCAACTTGTAACAGTACCATTTAACTATTTACTTACATTGAAGACACTTGGCATGTTGTAAAACACCGTGTATTCCACACAGGCTACACTTCTTCCAGAGAAAGTGAAACTACAGCAATCAAAATGTATGTACATATAATTTGTATCTCTTCTCTAAACACATCATGTTTGTCTGTGAATTTTATCTTCACATTTATTTCTTAATCTTGAAAAGGCCCTCTCCTTGCCCCGTCGGCTAGGCCCGATCAATATTGTCCTTTTTGTCGCTTGGCCCACGTAACAACAGAAATGGCACATATCAAACCTAGCCTTTATTACAACAAGACATGGATATTTCAATTTTGCAGATAGTTTTAGAATCCTATGTGTGTGTTATGAACTTCGGTGTTAAATAAGTTATACAGTTCACACAATTAAACACTTTTAATCGAGATATACTTTGCGGCTACACTTTGCGTGCATACTGAACACCTTAATAAATGTATCTGTATCAAACTCTAAGCCGCCGAAGGTACGCGAACTGAGTGGAACGATTCCGTCATTATTGTACTGAAAATTGCGTGGCCAATTCATTAGCACCGTGAACTCTGTCGTCATTGTACCTGCATTCCCGGGATACACTTTCCCGCTGGCTACTGCTGCACGGCCAGGACTCGACCCCGTCTCCATGTGGTGGGTCCTCCTCGTCTAAGACCCGCACCTGAGCCCCAAGTATTGGATACTGCCGACGTCCATGTCTCCTGATCTGCATCCTCCTCGTCCTTAATCAGCCTCGTATACTACAAGCAGTAGAAATGGGTCTGTCACCACCCCATTAATCAATGTAGTATTGCAGTCAGCCGGCACGCACAGGCAAAATCATTCAAAATCGCCACGTAGCAGTAACGTAGTATTGTTTCCCCTTATACAGGATAGGGCTGAATTCGACCGACAAACTTCTAGAAGTGATTCCTTATAAAAAATCAAGTAGAAAATATACCGGACACTTGGTACCTAAAACTAATATTAAGGGTGGTATAAGCCCTTAATCATAAAAATTTTTAAGTGTATTTTTGTAAAATAATGGAAATGAAGAAGCATTCAATGATGACAAGTTGAACATTGTTTTATACCACCGGGACCTTGAAATATACATTACAGTCACATCAATACCTTGCACCATAATACAAAATTATAGGGTGGCTACCCCTTTTATTACATGCCACTTTTCTACCATCAGGAATAACGAACTTTTAATACAGTTTTCTACTAGAGAAACACGTCAGAAGTAAAAAAGGTCGCCTTGTTGTAAATGCGTAGGACCAACCGTTTTCTTGTACAATTCGTAAAAAAAAAGTGGACTGCAATAAGACAATCCTTTCTACATAGGCAATACGGCGTACACGTTTGAATGGCTGGCTGCCGTACCAACTGCTATGACTAAGGGATGGGAGAGAATGGAGGCCTAACATCTCATGAACAGCTAAGATCATTAGATACAGTAACACAAAAGAACTGAACAATGTCAGAGAACCGGGAAAGGAATCGGCCATGACCAATATCAAGGGATTCAACCAATCATTCGCTTGGAGTGATTACGGGAAACCATGGGAAACAGGAACAAGGATGGGCGGAGTCGGGAATCGAACCCGTAGATTCCTGCAACGTGATACACTTGCTCCACCTCACTCGTTGACAGCAATGGAGGAATGTTGTTGAATAACGTTATCACAAACAAGGTTGTAGTACAAGTAACACATTATTTTAGAACTGTCTGTGTATTAAGGTATTGCTATTTTGTAATACTAGTTGTAACACGTAGGTCTGAGCCCTTAATTACAGGCATTTATACTTTAAATCCTGGTAATTTTGATGTCATCATTTAAATTGTATTTTTGTTTTATTGGGACCGACTTAATTACTTAGAATTGGTAAGTGTTAATATTAATTAATTTTTTGTTTTTATTTTTATGACAAATTCTCAGTAAGTAATAGAGCAGTTTAGTGCAGCACCGGAGTGATTTGGACGAGGCATAAAAACATTTTAAGTGCAGTATAAGTTTACATACTCTTTGTCGGAGTGCAGTTGGCAAAGAATAAGCACGGACGCGACTGAAGGAAGGGAATGTTCCATGAACTGTGATGGTTAATGGACGTGTGTGAGCCACCGAGCTGCCCTGTGTCGAAGTCCTCCGCTTTTGAGTTCCACTGAAGGAATGAAAGAAGGATGTCCTCCCATGTTGCATCGGGAGGTTTAAAAATTAAGAATTCCCTGTAAAACCTCCATCTCAGTAGTATTAACGTCCCGCTGCCACGTTTCCCCGAACAGAACAGTTCAGTAATATTTTTTGGACGTATTTTGTTTAAACTCACGGACACCCCTGAAATTTAAATGGTCTAAGTGAGCATAGTTGGTAAGTGAAAACTATCAGAAATTGATAGACAAAATTGAGAACTTAATTTGCCGTACGTGTGTGCTGCACGTTGGTTCATCGTCCTCCTGCACTATGTTACCAGAACTTACTTAACTATCCTTATTTACACTTCCACTTCTACGTAGTATTCGAGAGCATTCACAGCTGATTTTCTCAGTAATCCTTTCAAGTTAGGTTATTAGGACGGCCAGTGAACTTTCATGAAGACATGAATTTCAAGTATTATTTTATTTTGGACAGAGATTTTGGTGTCGTCAGTAGTATTCCATTTTATACTACCGTATTTGTGTGTTCGACGTCTGATCATGATCTGTCTTCAATAGTCTGTTTTCTGTTTGTCCCTACATACATTTTGTTTTCTTAATCACTCATTGCTGTGAAAATACTTCAATGATTGTAATATAAATAAGAAAATATTTCATTGTGTAGTGTATTTGGATCCATAAAGTTCACTGAATTCGCTGTTAAAAAAATGGTAGTCTATTGAATACGATTTCATAACATTTAATTATTACGTGTTCTTCTTGATGACCTCACAAAAATTGCAATTCGTGTCCTCACATTTAATGTCCCACCTCGCTTGTTCGAGGTGTTGTAATGACAACGGAATGCATACCCCTGCTTACGAACATGTTTATTTATTAGTATGACGTAGGCACCAGAACTGGATTCTTCTCGCAACTGCCCACGACCCACTGTTTTCGCAAGTAATCCTCGTTAGTCGACTACAGCGATACATGTACAGAAACGTGAGGAATACTAATAGTATGTCTGTAATCGCACACTGACTTTAAGCACACAGACAAATTATTACGAATGTAACAGTTCTCCATTGTTATTGTAACGTGTACAGTACGTGCATATTCCTCCATTATTGTCAACAAGCGAGGTGGTGCAAGTGTATCACGTTGCAGGAATCTACGGGTTCGATTCCCGACTCCGGCCATCCTTGTTCCTGTTTCCCATGGTTTCCCGACATCACTCCAGGCGAATGATGGGTTGAATCCCTCGATATTGGTCATGGCCAATTCCTTCCCTGTCCTCTGACATTGTTCAGTTCTTTGTGTTACTGTATCATATGATCTTAGCAGTTGACGAGATGTTAGGCCTCGATTCTATCCCATCCCTCAGTCATAGCAGTTGATACTGCAGCCAGCCATTCAAACGTGTACGCCGTATTGCCTATGTAGTAAGAACTGTCTCACTGCAGTCCACTCTTTTTACGAATTTTACACGAAAACTGTTGGTCCTACGCATTTACAACAAGGCGACCTTTTTTACTTCTGACGTGCTTCTCTAGTAAATAACCGTTCGTAATTCCTGATGGTAGAAAATTGGCATGTAATAACAGGGGTAGCCACCCTAGTATTTTGTATTAGGATGCAAGGTATTGATGTGATTGTAATGTGTATTTCAAGGTCCCGGTGGTATAAAACAATGCTCAACTGGTCACCATTAAATGCTTCTTCATTTCCATTATTTTACAAAAATACACTTAAAATTTTTCATGATTAAGGGCTTATACCGCCCTTAATATTAGTTTTAGGTACAAAGTGTCCGGTATATTTTCTACTTGATTTTTATAAGGAATCACTTCCAGAAGTTTGTCGGTCGAATTCAGCGCCATCCTGTATACTCGCTAATTCCAGTAGACTACTCGTAACCTTTACTGCGTCCTCCATCAACACGACTCTTACGAGACCAAGGTCGACTATCACGAGCTGTGTTGTCTGAACATGCCGCTGTAACTCAGCCGACCCTGACTAGCAACCACGACCTACTACACTGAACTCCTCCGTGCTCGGGCTAGCTCTGGACACTCCGCACCCCTAGCCGCTCTCTACCTAATTACAACTCAAGGAAGTTCGTTGCCCCAGATAGCAACACTTCACCTTACAATTTTACACTACCTTTACAAATGAGTATACCAACATTACGTTCAAAACTCCTATATTATATCACGTTCATACAATTGTAGATATCCTTTAATGCACTTTCTCTAGCTTAGTGTGTATTCACACGTCTCGTCCACAATGGCGTCACTCAATACTCACTCCTGAGACGGTCAAGTCTCAATCTCTTCATGCTCTGACTGTTATCGCGTACTTTTGTCGTGGGAAATACATTAAATTGAAAACATATAGAAAGTTGTAAGAAACTATGTGGGCTTATTCATATCTTTTAAAAAATATTCCCACTTCTTTTTTTTTTTCATAGGGGCCGCTGTGGCCGAATGGCCAGACCTCTCGCCACCCACCAAGGCGATCTGGGTTCGATTCCCGGCGGGGTCGGTCCCCGTATTTTTGCATGTGGTAATAGTGCCGTACGATGCCGCTGGTCGGCGCGTTTTCTCGGGGATCTCCAGTTTCCCCCGCCCCTTCATTCCGGCGCTGCTCCATACCCACCTCATGTCACCCTCACGAGCGCTGAAGACCTCGATGTTAAGCGCTGACTAAAATATCTCACTCATTCTTTCTTGTACTGAGTATTACCATGTTTGAACAGTGTGCGTGTTTCGCTCTTATCAGAGGTGGTATTCGCCATCAGCCTCAGAAGAAGTGGGGACACGTAATGTTTATAATATTATGTTGTTGAATAGTCTGTACAGAATTACTTTTGCACCAAAATACTAAATCATTTGGTCCTAATTTTTGTCGTAATATTCTATTTTCGGGTAACTATTTAATTTTTGACGAAGTATTTACTTCATCAACTATGAACGAATGAGAAGTAGTACAAAAGTATGGATTTTGACAACATAAAATATAAAGTTAGCTTATAACACTCCCCCTCCTTACCCGCCCTTTCCCTCGGCGTAAGTTTGCTAACACTCAATCCATTTTTCCAGTGTCCTCTAGTCCCTCAATTTTCCCTCCCAAAACTCACTCTTAAACTATTCCTTGCCCCCCCCCCCCCGCCACCCAAACACAAGATTTATTTCGGCGTGCCATTCATGGACACTTATTTATTTTTATGTACTTATTCGGTTGTACGTGCCCTCTAACTGCACAAGGCCTTGGTAGAGGAACACGGGGGGAAGGGGTAGGAGTCGGCCATGGCCTGTTGAAGGAACCATCCCATCATTCAACTAGAGTGGTTGAGGCAAACCATGAAATAAGCGAAATCAGGATGACCGGAGCCGGGATCGAACCAGGAACCTCCCGAATGCGAGGCGAGTGTTTTACCAGTGCTGCACCTCGCTCGGTGTCTCGAGCCAGTGTCTGCTGCTATCTTCTCATATTGTACTTAAAGCTGTGCTTGGTCTTGTGCAAGCTTTCTGTGATGGCTGTTATACGCGCAGGTAAACATGCCGCCATACAAGACGGTAGATACTTGTGGTGCAATAGTAGTAACTATCGACCTTGCTATTGAATTACTCACTAATTAACGTAATTTTCGTAGAAGTTACCCCGCACATTTTAAAGTCGCGTCATAATATAATGTTGAAAAGGAAGCATTTCATGTTTATGATGTGAAAGTAGGAAAGTTAAAATAATATATATTTACCATTTACAGATTTGTAACGAATTGCTCATTCAAGGCATTCATTTTTTATGTAAGAAATTACAATTTGTTCTTAAAAGGCATAAAAAGTAAAAATAAATAAATATAAATCGTAGAGATTTAAATTCGCGCCCCTCAAAAATATTGAGATAAATATCCAGCACTTTAACCACAACACTAACGGGATGCTGCTAACCAGCTGTGAGTTATAATTGTATATAGTGAAGCTTTTTATGATTTTATTATTTTTGCGTCATGAGTGTCGTTATTGCTTTTTCAGAATAACTCCGGACAGTACTTAAAATATATCTCCATCACTAGAATGAAAATGTGCCTTATTTTAAAGCCATAGCAAGGATATTGAACCTCATACGCGCAATGCTAGGTAATGATGGCGGCACATTATTGTTTCAGACAGTTGTCACGTGGAGCGCCTCACACTCTGACACTGCATCTCTCCTGGCACGTTGTTGACAGAGTTAGGTGCCTCTGCAGTCAGAGTACACGTGGAAGGTTGTTTAGGCCGGGGTAGAGGCCCAGTAGGACGTGAACACACAGGATGGATCAGCCAACCACATAACAGCAGGCAATCAGGAGGAGGCTAGATGTTCCCCAAGTACACTAGCTCAAGTACCGGACACCAGACCTCAGCCTCGGCGCCACCACGCCTCTCAGGGCCGATGTGACGCTGCAATGTGATTGGTCAGTCACCAGAGTCGCTAGGGAAGCTGGGACAGTAAATACAAGGATAGAAACTGCCCAGTAAAGTCAGTAAAATCACTTTTTTTACAAAGTATTTAGTAAGTAAATATTTAAAATGGTCAGAAAATTATTTTTTTATTTAAAGACGAATCTTTGGACAAATATAGTAAGTGAATATAAGAAACCTACGAATGTCCAATAAAGCATATAGAAGGGCGCGAATGTTTGTCTTTTCATGTTAGAATCAGAATAGCGCGACTGGCGCGACGCGAAGGGCGCGATGAAACAATACAACTATCGTTACTGAGAACATTAGTTCAGCTGTTACATGTTACATGTATATGTATAGTTACTTGCCACAACATATACTCTCCCCTACTATGACAGCTGTTAAGTGTTTTGTGCTGTTACAACATAATGGTAGCACTAAATATTGACTAAATGTGTCGGTCAGTAACATAGCAAACTATATATATATATATATATATATATATATATATATATATATATATATATATATATATATACACAGAGAGAGAGACCATCTAACGTTTATGACGTGATTTTTGCTTAATACTGATGCTTACGTAAGTACCTGAAAAATAACTATCGTTTTTTTCGAATTTTCGCTTTTAAGAGTGCGTGATAGATAAATAAATGCTGAAATCATCAATTGATTTCTACGCTTTTTCTGAAGCCAATATGGATAAAATACTCAATGACAATCCTAGATAATGGTATCTGCCAACTTTATGAGTAAATATTTATCCAGAATTACTAATTTGTTACGCGTGATCTCTTGCGCCGCAGTTAAATGCACGAGGTTTCGGCATCGGAGATTGTGCCTCAGAAGTTCGTAACACTGGAAACAATTTTGTTTAAAACGTTGGCTAAAACTATTGTCTGGGATTGCTATTGTTTAATTTTCACAAAATGGCTTCAAGAAACTTACAGGTATAGATTAATGTTTTTAGCGTTGAATTATGTAGCACGTCCTCTTAAGAAGGTGAAAAGTGGTGAACAAGGTTGAAAAGTGTTATCAATGAATAGTCGATATAACCCAGCGGTATATCGTCGTGTTGAACATATCTATGAAACACCCATTAAATAGTCTAAAAGGTTAGTCAAGGGTTTTTAGAATTTTAATCTCTTAACGCCCTGCCACACTGTCAAATTTTTGTCTCCAACTATATTTTACAATAAAGTTGGAAGACGAATATTTGACGAAATGTAGTCATGAAGATTTTTCCGTCAAATAAAGTTGGTCGGTTACAATCAAATATGTTTGAAGCCATATCGCACTGTCAAATTTGTTGGATCTCGTAACCTATATGTTTGGTTATGTTTGAGAATAAATTGTACAATTTTGGTACACATTATTTCAATCTAAGGGCGCTGCCTAGCTTGAAGCCACGGCGGGAGCAAGCACAGGGTTTTACAGGTTCAATGATGTTCCACCTGGCTCAGTAACGGTCCAAGTTACATAAATGCCACCAGGACTATTTTGTTTGGCTCGGTCCCGCGTACATTGCTATGGATCGTGTAGGCAGTTTTCTTCAATACCCTGAAAATTGTGGGTAAAAAAGCATATTTACACAAAAAAAACCCGAAAATGCCCATTCATAACTTATTTTCTGCAATTTTATTTACGTAGCAATATTCTCTCTTTCCTGGCGCAGAAAATTGTTTTTGTTTGGAAACAATATCACTAAAGGTTACCGAGTGCCTTGGAAAATAATTGAACATGTAAAACCCTATTTTTCTCCGCAAGGGCTCCGAGGTAGGCAGCGCCCTTAAGGGCAGCTAGTATTAAAATGATGCAAAATTAATTGATTAGCATGAAGAAGTTAAAAAAGATTAATAAGTGTAATTTTGTTGCAATCTTTCGAATAATGATTAATTTGTATCTGTAGATTTATTTATTTAGTCACCCATGCACGGACTCAGCCTACATGTCAAATATCAAGTATGCTATTTTCAAAGTAAACAACGCCAGCAACTCGTCGCTTAGTTTAGATGACATTGGGTTGCTTCGTCTTTATCTAAAACTACGGTAATATTTTCGATCGAACTCAACATGGTGCACACATTAAGGTTATGATATATGAGTTTACAAAGGGAATTATTGTGATTGGCTTAGCCATCCAACATCAAAGAAACTTTTTAACCTGTCCAATCCACAAATATTGGATGAAAACGAAAGTCATCAAACTTCCTCCAACAAATATGGCCACGATAGTGACGTTTTCGAGATGTTATTACCTATCAACTTTATTTGAAGCAATTGGAAGAAAGAAATTGGCAGTGTGTCAGAGCATTCAGAGGGTGAATATGTTTTAAATAAATCCTCGATATTTGTGAAACACGTCAAAATATATAGTTGGTGTTTGCTTCAAAATGACGATTACTTAAATTGGTACCCGTAAAAAATTTGAGCCTTTTTCGAAATTCTATCCCTAAAGCGTTTCTGAAGGCGTTAAATTGCCTTCTGGTAGCCCACGATATTTATCTAAGCAGTTGAGATATGGTGTTGTGGCTTGCTTCAGAATGATTCTTACGTAATACATTAAAAAGTTCCATATTTTACTGGATAACATTTGTCTGTTAGAATTGATCAGTTACCACGAGGATATATATTGTGTAAATAATTGAAGGCAGACGGTCAGAAAAGCAAGTACGATCATCGACAAATAATTAAGACAGTGTTAATATTTGTAATGTGGCAAGGAAATGCATATATATTTTTTTATGTTAATGAATACTAAACGTTGCGTGGTGCAGTTGTTTGTAGCCGCAGAATACTTCGTTCATGTATTTATTGTTGTAGCTCTGGTATAGACGTATCTAACATCACATTGCAGGGAGAGGTAAAGCTCATTTTTCTTCGACGTTCTCATTGCACTTATCTAACAATTCTAGTTCAGAGATATTTTAGATAGGGTTAGTAATTTTATAAATGTGGCTAACCCTTCCCTAGCTCATTCCTAGTTACGCCCAATCCAATCTACGGTTCGGGAGGTTCTGGGTTCGAATTCCGTGCAAGGCTGTACAGCGTGCAGTTCTGACACTTCAGGACTTGCAGCGC
>PNEQ01103851.1:0-17843 GCA_003012365.1 Medauroidea extradentata
AAACGATACCAGACACGATACCTCTGTGATAATATTAGTAATAGTCATATTTTATAGTGTTTTATACTGGCCTATCATAGGATCCCACAGACCCCTCACAATCAATACTGAAGTTAAAATGGATGGCAATATGTTACATATGACAATAAATGCCCCTTCATTACAATCAATCATCATAATTAACCTAAACCACATTAATCTATATATATAAAAGTATCAATAAAATAGGGCCGTCACATGTTATAGGATCGTTTTACATTGGACTTGTAAGTAATCATTCTTGAAAGTTAACCTGTAATTCCCTTGCAATGATGCTGCGTGTCAAATTGACTAGAGATTCCCTTATTATTCATGTCAAGAAGTTTACTAAGAATACATCCAATGTTTTATCGAAGAGATAGTTTTGATAATAAAACTTGAATAAATGTTTTTGCTCGAAAACAAAAATACTGTAAAATCATATAACACTCCGGCTTAAGAAGTTCATTTCGGGGCAAAGGTAGAGGGGTCGGAAACAGGAGCAGGCTTGCGAGCTAAACAGCAGGTGTATTGATGTATCGATCGACCCGCGCGGGCACTACATGTGCGGCTTCTCCGCTAGCTGTAGCACTCCTAGCGGCCGGGACGCAAACTACCGCCCCACGCCGCCAGGCAGCCACCTACTCACCGGAGTTGTTCCGAGAAATTTCGCGAGTCCGTTACGTACCGGCTCCATTCAACTCGATTAACGCTGCCGTACCAAATATCACCTTGTAGGTAGCACGGTCGTGGAAGTACAGGTCTGGACACTCGCCTGTCTACCAATGTATTTTTCTTGACCCCTTTGTTGTTTGGCTGCAGTTCACCAAGTTACCGAGAGTGTTGTGCGTCTTTGGCGCTGCAATCAGGGCGGTCGGGCTCAAACTCCGCTCACATTTTTCCAGAGTTTACATTATAAAGTAAATAAAGATTGCTGGAGCCATGCTTTAGGATTGTGAGCGAAGGAAGTATTTCATAAATTTATAAAAAATACGTTTTGATAAATTGTTTATCTTACTAATGTAAACACTGGAAAAAAGTGGGAGGGAAGTGGGTGGAGTTTCAGTCCGACCACCCTGATTGCAGCGCCAAAGACGCACAACACTCTCGGTAACTTGGTGAACTGCAGCCAAACAACATTGGGTTCAAGTTTCCAGGCGAGTGTCCAGACCTGTTCTTCTACGGCCGTGGTAGGGAGGACTGAAGCCCATTACTCCATGTGATATCTTCACAGATACTTACATAAATATAGGGTCAGAGATATATTATAGAGGTCTAATAATTTAATAGGGGTGGCTAACCCACCTCTAGCTTCCTAATAGTTACGTCCATGTCGAATAAGGTAAAAAAGTCTTACCGTAGCTACCCGGAAGTACTCGAATACTGGTTCTATAGTTTTAAAACTTTATTTTAATTCTTGGGTGTTTTTAAAGTGCCCTCAAAACTGCAAGGCCGTGGATGATGTACAAGACGGGGGAGATAGAGGTTGACCTGTGTGTGTATTTAGATGCCATCGTAGCATTCGGAAAACTCTGTAAATCCGAAATGAGAACTGCGAGATCGGAAATTGAACACGGGTTCTTCCAATTGTTAAGAAAATATTTTTGACCACTACACTGTTTCGTCTCGTTATTTACTGAACAAACTGCATACCTACTAAATTCGTTAGTGTACAACACGTACCTTTCCGTAATATATACTTAAATATTTGGTATATATTTAAGTCTATAATAATTCAAAACAGTTTTTTTCAATTCTAGGCTTAAATTCTGTTTATAGAATAAGAAAATGGAAAGTTGTGTTATAAATAGAGCTACGGTCTTGGTAGTAACGATGAGCTCGCTTTGGGTGTTTTGGGTAATTATTATTCGATAAGTTTCTATCGATTATACTTGAGTTACAATTGTATCATTTACATTATAATTAGCTTAGTAGCAGGGCCAGAAGCCTAAAACGTCTACGTACGACTTCCGTCAAACCGAACGGTTGTAGGCGCGGGAAGTTTCAACTGGTCTTTAGGTGAATATTGTCCTAATTAGCAGTTCTGTAGATTTAATTTTTGTATACTTTAAAATGCCATGTCCTAGTTAGAACATTTTGCCCTTAATATTTTGCCAAGGATAAACGTTTCATGGAATCTATCGAATGAATCAAACAAATAAACATACAAAAATTGAACATTTATTTTATTGAAAAATTAAGTACCAGCTAAAACTTATTTGATATGCAGTAATATTGATACTGGTTTTACGATATCTTTATTAAACTCTGAAACACACGAACTATCTAGCTAACTAAAGATTATTTCATTTCGCCATCTACAGGAATAGTGTAGGTTTCCTGTTCTCATACGTAGAGGTTGTTTATGTTGTTAAATATGTAAGGGCAATTTGTTGCTACTTTACACTAAAATGTTTTTAAAACGTAATTGCGAAAATACGGATGTTACCCCAACTAAACACGATTCATAAATTCCGGAAAATGCTGTCGTTGGCAAAAATCCGGATGAACCGGATTGAAAAATTGTATCACTGGAAAACCACCCATTATAAGTGACATTCGCTGATCGCGTTTTTTGTGTGCAGACATTACATGTATTTGTGAATGAACCAATATTCACTTATTTAAAGTGGCATTACAGTCAATCTATTTTTGAAATGTTTATACAGTCCATCAGTAGAATACCACATTTAATATGTAGGTATTCTCTAATTATGATTTAGATAGCACGTTACTCGCTTGTGAAAATTGGGAACAACCACACTGGTATTTGAGCCCGGGCAGTCAAATTGGGAGGCTAGTGATCTAACCACTAAACAATACCATAGGTACATTGTATGTAGAAGCATAATACAAAAAGTACAGGTGTCACAATTATTTTCGGAAAGAAGATAAGGTTAGTTATACGGCAAGACACCGAAAAATTAACTGGAGTAATTTTATATAAAAATGCATTTTTTGCTTGTCGTTTAAGGCCGTGAACTTTAATTTATTTCAAACAATTGCAAATAACTTGAATATTCTTTGACCAAATGTTTTGAAAAAACATTGAACTGTGTACAGTCACACGACACAATTTTGCTAGAGCGTTTTTTTTAAAATAATATACTGTTTGCTAGTAAAAAAATTATTTTGCTTCATTTTGGCTTATTTTGACAACAAAAAATGTGAAATTTCAGGGGGGAAAAATCTAATAATTCGCTCGGTGTGTTGCAACAGAAACATTCGGACACAAACGATGATATATAAGTAGGGACCTTGTTTTTTCGCGAAAATAATTTTGCCCCAGTTTGCTTTCAGTGCCTCGCGTACACATCTGTAATTTTGCTTCAAGGTTATTGGCAGCGTGTCTATGTGAAGAGCCGTATCTCATTTGACTTAAACAATAACAAAAAATTCCCTGCAACACCACACGTCTGTGATTTGCCGGTAGAATCCCAAGGCTCGCGACAGTTAAAATATCCAATCACTGACCACGAATCAGAACTGCAGATTTGCACGTAAGGCACGGAAAAAACAATGTGAGGCAAAATTCTTTTCGCGAAAAACAAGTGTCCCTATATATAAGTGTCAGAACTGTAGGAATGTAATTTTGATATATGTTTTCAATTTGCGTTAAAAAATTTTTTTTTAATCATTACAAAACTAAAGAGCGAAGCCTAAGTAACCAATTTTCATAGTTTTCAGTTATGGCTATGCTTCCCTGTTTTACTGTTTTTACAGTAATTAGGCCTTACTCTATTAATCCTAAACGAGAGCGTATGTCAAGAAAACCTGTTCGGCGGTTTTCGTTTAAATGGTTTTCACAACTTGCTTTATTTTTTAAGACGCTATATAGGCTTACTGTGCTTTTATCTAATTATGAAAGGAACGGAATTTTGATAAATTAACTAATTAGTCAAAATCGCATAGCTATTGTTCTTGTTAAAATAACATTCGTCGGTAGAAACCATTTCGAAGCAAACTGCTAAACACATTCGTGATATCAGCTCTCGTTGAAGATAAAAAAATATCCCAAAAACAACAGAAATAGATGAGCTGAGCTTCAAAATTACTAAAATCTAACTATGTACAGTCTACTTTCAAGGTAAAATACCTAACAACAATCATACAACACTAAATACTATCATTTGTATGGATTTAGCCAACTTATCAAAGCCACAAACGTTTACTCGTCAGAATATTTAAAAATGGTATATTCAAAACTTGCTCTCTCTTTCTAGACCCTTGGAAAATATTTTATAGCGTTTAAGTTTTTGAAGAATTATGATTCTTCCGCGAAAAAGAATTTAGTTTCTCTTGACTGAAATGCTGTATCCTTCTTCGACGCGCCTCAGTAGCTTGTTCGGCGAATCACGAATATACTCTGTTGTAGTGAGAGCTCGGTCAAGATGATGGATTGGTAAATGGAAATCGGGAAGTGATGGATTAGGCCTTGCGCTGTGACAGGTGCCCCAAGGAAAACGGCCACTGCCTTGAACACAGCGTGCCAGGAATAAACATTTACCAGGTCAGCTGGAGAGGTCTGAGCAACCCTAAGGTGTTGCGAGTTTGTCATATGTACCTGATTTATAGATATTTATCGCAGGATAGTTTGACTACTTGCTGGGTTTCAAAGTTTGTTCAGCTTATCAAAAAAAAAATTACTGGCTTTTGCTTGTATGTGGAGCAGTTATTATGGTAGAATCCAGCGGTTATAATATTTGACGCCGGTTAGTGGCACGCAGACAGGTACGTTGGGTTAGACGTATACATGAAACTGCAGCGTTTGAAGGGTATGTTGGAACCACGGCCGTAGAAGAACAGGTCTGACACTCGCCTGGAAACTTGACCCCTTTGTTGTTTGGCTGTAGTTCTCCAAGTTACCGAGAATATTGTGTTTTCTAGGCGCTTCAGTTAAGGCGGTCGGACTCAAACTCCGCCCACTTTCTTTCTACTAAGATAAACAATTTATCAAAACGTATTTTTTGTTAATTTATTAAATACTTCCTTCGCTCACAAATTTAAGAAAAGCCTCCAGCAATCTTTATTTACTTTATAAATTTAAGAATGGAAAAAAGTGGGCGGAGTTTGAGTCCGACCGCCCTAACTGAAGCGCCAATAAAATAAAATTTCTCGGTAACTTGACGAACTACAGCCAAACAACAAGGGGATCAAGCAAAATACATTGGTAGATAGGCGAGTGTCCAGACCTGTACTTCTACAACCGTGGTTGGAACATTACATTTTCACTTTGTCTCGACTGATAATCAATCTAACTATCCACAAACTAACAATAACTGTATTTCATACCATTAAAAGAGCATGGTAGATAGATAAACGTCGAAAACACTTACTGAAATCTACACGCTTTAGAAAGTCAATATGGAAAAACTACAAAATAATCCTAGATGATGATTTTTGCAACATTACGATAAAAGTCATTTACCTAGAATGATGTACTTGTTAAATGTAATCTGTCGCAATTAAATGTACGAGATTTCGGTGCCAGAGATTCTTCTTCAGAAATACCTTACTCGAGAAAATATTTGCTCAGGAAGTTTGCAAATCTACTGTACTGGTTCAATTTTTCTTTGCTTTTTTACGCTGAATTATGCACTATAACCTATTAACACGTTTAGGTACCGTGAATTAGGTACTACAGTATTTGAACGTTGGGTTAACACTGAACACTGCTTCACAAAATACTATTTGGGTTTATGTGTTCCAGTCCTGTTAAAATTGCAGGTTAATGTCACGTTATAGTATCGTGATATTTGCTTACAACAGAAACAAGAGTAACACACATATTAAAATCAAATTTTCTTATAAAGTTCTTAATGTTTCCTCAATGTTCAAAGTAAAACCAGTTATCGGAAACCACTTTTATGCTTTATCTCGAGTAAACATGTTCATGTTAGAAATTCTGCAAAAACATGGTCTATTGTGTGCAGAATGTTGTAAGCTGGAAACATTACATACAACACATTATTCTGTAGGTAATTCCCTATTGGTTGCTGCAAACACACAAGTTTATCAATCGTCAATGTGTGTGCTGATTATTACACTTACACACTCTAAATTTGAATTAGTGAATATTCACTTATTCACGCCGATGGATGTAGCAGTTTCAACAAACTGAATCAGTGAGAAACCACTGCGAAATCGGTGACTATTCACTGATACCCATAAAGAGTGCCTACATTCCACATGTTAATTAGTGAATGTACATAAGTTTTCCAATAATTTTTCACTGATTCAATAAGTGAAAACATTTCTTTGAAAACAACTGGAAAAACCGGTGAATATTTACTCATTCACTTGTGAAATATTGGCACTCTTGAAGGAAATAAATGAATATTCGCAAATTAAACATTGACAACTTTCACTGATTCAAATTGTTGAAACTGCTCCATCCATCAGCGTGAATCAGTGAATATTTACTAATTCAGATTTAGAGTGTACTAATTCAGTAAGTTTCACTGAATTGTTTATTATAAAGTTATTATATCTGCTTGTCAGACCAAAACAATCTTCTGTAGAACACTAAAGGGGTAACAATTCAATAACATGTGCTTTACAAAGTTAACAGACATCGAAGATTCTAGGTCGATGTCTAAATGTTATTATAGTCTCTGAAAAACAGTCACACTTAAGTTGCAGACTATCTCTAATTTATTGACGACTTGCAGGTACACTAACAATTACAATTCTACACGTGTAGCTAGCTAGTTGATAGTATCACACGCGAGTACTTGCAACTATCATCACATCACAGCCCTTTCGTTACAGAAACTTAAACTGTTGAACTTTGTACGGAAATATGGTACATTGTGTAATATTTTTGTTAAATATTAATTTTACTTTTGTTATGTCTAAACTTCGGATTTGGCTGCATTTTTGAAACGTCATCGGGATCATTTGTGCTACTAACCTGGTTATACCACATGCAAGGTCCAATATTTCCAGATGATGGTAACACATTATGTTTTTATTCTCGTGTTAGTAGAAACTGCTGCAATATTAAATATGAAATACTATTATGATAGTTGCACTCATGATCGCTGTGGCAAATAAAAATTGTGGCTATGGTGTGTTTCTGCTATTCTTATACTAATAAGAGGTTTTTTGAGATAATAAAGGGTTTTTTATGAAAATTTTTGAATTAAATCTAGATTACCTAGAGAGGGGGTGAAATATTAATCATAGTCAATAACGTTCAGTAAAAATAAATTTTAAATTGCCTTGAATATTGAAACCTTACCTTGGCGTAAACTGTTGACACAAAATGTTATAAAATTGAACACAAAAACAACAGTGTAGGAAACTTTGTAATCGTACGTCAAAAGGGCACGTTAAAATGATTACGAAAAGCCAATAACAAATGAATAAATAAAAAGTTTTAGAAAGAGTTTGATGTGTCCTCTCGAGATCCCAACATGACTGCTGTAAATGTGAAATTCAATTAAATAGCAGCACATACAATTTTTAAGTCTGGAAGTTTTTGCTCTTATACATAAAAACCACTCTCTTTTATTGCAGTTTTTTCCATCCCTCCACTTCGGCCAGGACAAAAGGGACGTAGCTATAAATTAAATTTAGAGTTAAGCCTTGAATCACCGTATGTGTCGATACCTAACATCGGATTTGTACCTGATGGCCAATTCGGCAATTTAAAAAGGTTGTTCAAGCGAAACACGTCCATGATACACACAAATAAGATCGGAATATATTTTGAGATAATACGAACCCATTTATATAAAATGCACTCTATGTAGATGTAGAATATATTGCTTTTATACTCATGTCTCGCATCAGCTAATTGTTTAAAAACATATTATTAGAAAAAAATAATCAACAATTTGAAGACTTTTTCTTAAAATTTGAATTTTTTTTTTTTTTTAAAGGTGTCTTGTTTACGGAAAATTATTTTGTGTGTAGCTCCAAAATATTTTGTTATTTTTCAGATATCCAAAGAAAATAACTATTTGTGGTCGCCACGAAAAATATTTTGTAGTAATCACTAAAATATTGTGGTTACTAATTGTGTTAACTACATAATAATTTCGCTGTCTAAATACTAACAAAATTTAATTCCAATTTTTTCCAGTATTAGTGTTTTATGAGTATTATTTTGTTTATTTCTTTCCAATGTCAAATACGAAGAGTTTCATACTAAAAACAGTTTAATTGCAGCACAAATTTTCTAGCATTCAAGTTTATAATTGGTTTTAATTTAACATAGAACTACTTCAAGAACTAACACTTTCAGACAATTTTTATTTCTTACTTATTTAAATCAGTACTCAAATAATATGGTCGATGCATGAAGCTATAAAAGCTACAAATGACATGTTAATTTCATAATTTATAATAAAAGGTTGTCATTTGTGCTCCTTTAATGCACACACGTTAATATTTGGTATGAATATTTTGGTCAGATTCACGAGAAAAAAAGAAAAATTCTATCGTCGTGTTTAAATTCATAATTTTGGGTAACTTTGTTTGATCACTGTTAAGTATTTCCTGTTTTTAAGAGAGACACGTTCAATGCGTGACGCTAAATTCTAAATCATTTATGTAAACTAATTATTATCACGTGACAATTCAGTTAAAACTGCAAGTGCAAATAGGACAACGGTCTACATCTCAATTCACCAATGACCCAGTTATTAGTTTTGAGTAAAATATGTTTACAGGTATTTCAGTTTTAAACAGTCTTACAAGATTTACTTGAATCCTAAATCCTGTTGCCGAAAATTTTACATTAAAGACTGAAATACTTCATTTAAGACTGTTTAAAATCTGACAACATGTAAGGTAATCGGTACATGTTATATATTTTATTTTTAAAGTTGTGATACATTCCACGTTCAGTTTATTAACCCATTTTAAGTTTCGCAGTGCGTATTTTAAATGTAAAGAATTAATGATTCTTACGTTAAGCTCTCTGGAACAAATTTTTATGGAAAACACAAAAAAATTAAGTGTTAAAATTAGTATGATCCTTTCTTGTGGTAATTAACAAAATTTGTACCAGAAATGTTTTTATAAAAAAGAATAAAATTTAAAATATTGTGGTGTGAAACCCTCGAAAAATATTGTCAGATAAACTGAAAATTTTGATACTCTGGGCAAATATTGATAGATAATATCAGTGACTTAAGTACCTCAAATCATTAAGTTGAGTATTTTATTTTATTCTCTTGTTCAATGATTATGGTACGACATAAAACATGTGTTCTGAAGCAGGCATTCTGGAAGCTTGTACAAATTTCTAAAATTCTCGTAGCAACTACCAGTTTTGTTGTCGGTACATGTAACTTCCAGCAGGTAACTACAGCGGTGACTGTACCAGTAACCATGGGCTGCTAAAGAGTTTTTATATATTCTGTGCCTTAAATTAACTTGAAACCCCAGCAAACTGAAATCAACACTTTCTTTGGCGCTTAATCATTCTGCAATGAACGTATTACTTATACATTGCAAGGTCAACGTAGAAGTATGGAAACTAGCATGATAATTCAACATAAGAGAGTTTTGTGAATTCTTTTAGACGCGTTGGCAGAAGTGTTATCATTCATCGTCAGTGCACGCGGGTCATTTCGTTAAGAACACGCACTGAAAGTGAATAAGTTAGGGGCGCTGTTGATCGATATCGTCTTTCTTGAAAACTGGGTCATCGTTTCTGTGCTAGTACAATGGCCCGCGCAGCAACAACATAAACACAGAGGCTGCTGGAAAACAACCTGCGAGACTTGTCATTTATTCCTGCTCATTCAATATGGGATTACTCTCTGGTTACATTTTCTACTTACAACATAAACAAACGTTGACAATTTTTTAGATAACATTTTTTATTATAATAGTTTAAATAAATATCACAACCCCAATGCAATACCGTCATAACTCTAAATATGTCACTTTGAGGTAAATGCAGTTGCAGTACCTTACATACATTCAGATTTTTTAGTGATTTAAGTATTATATAAACGCAACACACAGTAAGATGTTGTTTTTGCACTGAAACATAACTTCTGTTGCTAATCCTAATGCAACCTAAATAGTAGAAGTGTTAGTCTTGTACTAATTATTACTTTTAACTGGCAAAGATGAAGAATAATCGAACATTTTATTTAATATTTTTAATTTTTTAAAGTGATGTTAGTATTTCATTAGAGAAGACTATCCCCTATTTCACAACATACATAACTAAAAAATGTTGATTTTTTTAGTTGTGTCGGAATTGTATTGAGGGTGCGATATTATCGAAGTTGTTTCCCAATAAAGTGTCCGGGACAGGAGAAAACATCGAGGTCAAATTTACTTTACGTATAAGAAATTTACTTTATGGGTAAGGCACGCCAAATAAACATACATAAAACCGAAAAGTATTTGACATGCATAGCTACTTGTCTGAATTCATTATTATTAATTTAACCTTCTCACGCACGAAAAATAAAACAACGATTTCAGACATGTGTGTACTATAAATCTGACGAAAGTCTGAACACGACACGTGACCACCATTCGCATCGACTACGATACAGTACTGCACGCAAGAACGATAAATAAACTTTAAGTAAATATTTATAATACAGATGAACTACTTGATAGTGATATTTCAGGGTTGTATTAGAAGAATTTGATTTTTATAGACTATTTAACATTAGTGTGTGTATAGGTATGATATGTATATATATAATTTCTATAAAGACAGTATTTGAAAATGTATATGCATATATGTATATAATTTACTATAAAGACAGTATTTGTAAATGCTAAGTTTGTAAACTTGTTGAAGATAAATATTATAAAAACATTACGTACCGAGTCTAAGGAATTAAAAAAAGTATATTCCAGATATAATCTTAATTGCGACATATAGGCATGGCAAATCACTCGTAAGCTGATCGTTACGGATAAGAACAAAACTAAAAAAACTAAAAAAAAAAAAAAAAAAAACTTAAGATAGTATTCGAACATTTTAGTTTAATAGATTGTTATTCTTCCCGTGAAACACCACGCGGTGATTTTTTGGGCAAAAAATCATCTTATTATTTTATGCGTACAAAATAGATTAGTCATTGTTTTGATTAAAAAAAAACATTTCTACAGTACACAATACCAAACCGTTTTGGACGCTAGTATTTTTTGTCCGAACTTCTTTGCCAATATTCTTTCGTACTTGAGACTGTTACAGCTATTAGTCTGGATATGTATGATTGCAATATTTTATTCAAAGTCACAAATGTACCACTTATTACCTACTAATAATTTTTCGTGTTAATATAAATTACCAAATTATTACTGAAAAATAATTAAAAAAAAACTACACTAAATGTAAATTAGTTTTCTCGTACAAGTATTGGTTATCTTAGTGACATTCGCCGCCCACAAAGTCAATCCGTGTTTGATTCAGAACTATGTCGACCCAAGATTTTTCATATGTAGCAAATTTAATGGACGGGTTTCCTCCGGGCACTCCCACCACATACACCTTTCGCATTATGTCTCTACGGCTTAATTTAATGCCATACTTTATGTTTTGCGAAACATCTAAGGGCGCCCAGTCGGAAGTCTATTCTCGGGATATGATGCCACGCCCTTGGATAATATCCCCCCCCCCCCTACGGGTAAAAAATATTTGGTTCTTATTTTTACTGTTCTTGTGAATTAAAGTTAACATTTATAGTTGCTATATTATCCATAATGTCTGAAATTTGCCTCTATTTTGCCAGATTTTATTAACACACGCAAGTTTTTGAAAGACTTTAATAAAAATTCGCAGACCATAACTAGCAACGTTTTGTTGTAAACTCGGAACTGTACGGACTTTGTCGGTCTCATCATCTTCACGTACATGGCACTTGTTTTACGTTTAGCCTTCCTTAGGGCGGTGCACTTATCTAAGGTTTAAACGCACACGTGTAGTTACATGACGTAAAATAAATGTAAATTTGAGCTGCCTGAGGAAAATGTTACTACAACAGTTGTGTTGGTAATTAGATATGTCTGAAAAGCATTGACATTAAAAAAAAACAACTGTATGTTCTGAGAAGACTTTTATTAACATAATATTTTCATTACTGTCCGCGCGCCAGCTCTGAGTCCCTGGCGGGTATGTGTTTTTCGCCCGTAAATATATAAATAACACAACGAGGCCCAATAGCGTGCGACGCACATGCTAGCCGTAGTAACGTCGAAGGATAGGACGTGTTTGATACTGTATTACTGTAGCGTACATGAAGTTTACGAAGAAAAATACATATGTACACACCAGGGACTCAGAGCTTGTGCGCGGACAGTACGTTCAATCAACTTCGACCTTATGAATGACTGGAATGATTTTAAAAGTTCTAAAATTTAGGATACTGATCTGAGTATTGTCAGAAACTTATACCAGATAAATATTTTTACAGTGGTCGCACAAGAGTTTTTGGAGTTGTTACACGTTGTAATTTAAGCACGTAAAAGATATGCGTAGTCGGAAAAATGCGTAAAAAATTTAAATAAATGAATCAGAAATTTGTAAAAGGGGCCAATTAACATTTTAAGCAAATTCAGGTTATGTCAGTTTCTGACTCTCCGAGGCATCCAATTGGCTGTTAAACAAAATGAACCGTATCGTTACAAGAAATGCGTTTAGATGGAGAATAAAATTGTCTGGGATTTGCAAAAGGTGCCTAATTCCGGACTTGTTAACTTTTGTCAAAGAAAATTAAAATATGTAAAAACATTAATTCTGTTCATTATTTTCTACACTCTATTTCATAATACCTAAGACAAGAGAAGCTTCGAAAGTTTTCTGATTAATGTCCGGAATGAAATAGGAATTATATAATACCTATAATTTGGTTTTCCTTAACTGATACGGAACGGTTTCAGCAAATTGTTCACAGTTTCCTTATTTGCGCGCATTCGTTTCTAGCCTGTTGCAAGGGTTTTTCAGTTGTAGAGGGAGCAGTAAATAATCTTAGCAGATTCATACCGAGAAGAAATACTTCAAATGTATTGTAAACTCGTCTTCGAGTTTATTACACACAAAAAAAAAGTTTTATATTTTAACATCACTAAAATACATAAATAATCTTCTTACTGTTGAATATTATTGGCATCTTTTAATTGATACATTATTATCCTAAGTATTTATTAACCGGTGTGCCGGAGAAGGAGGGGGAAGAAAGAGCGGGAAGAGAGAGAGAGAGAGAGAGAGAGCGAGAGAATGAAAGAGAGCAGGAGAAGGGAGGGGGCAAGGGCTATTCTTTCGGCTCCAAAGCCCACATGTGGAGTTGCAAGCCGCAGCTGGTCTTCTAGGTCGCCAGATTGTCGAGAACTAACTGACAAAACTATAATTAACATATGTGGACTTATGCTAATTACATTACCATATTTGATCAAGTGGTGCTTGGCAGGTTACAATGATACCAAACAAGACATATTTATTGTATGATTTATGATAATGATAGTTTTATGTGTTTTTATAATTACTATGGATGGCGTATCACATACCCCTTGATGTTTGACGAGTACGTCGTACCTGTATATACCTCTGACCATTGCACTGTAATAAATATTAATATTGAATCCACTTAATTGAAACTATTGCCTTTACAGAAAAAGTAAGAAATATGTCTTAAATTGTAGCTTATCAATACATTTTATTGTATTTATGAAATAGGCCCGTTACAATTTGTTTTATAAAATCTACTTATTTGGACTTGGTCCCTTCTCTAAATTCCTTTTGGAACTCTCTTTAATACTTTTACTTCAAAAGGTTTGTTTGTAATTCTTTTCACAGAAACTGAATTATAATCAGTCAAATTATTACACTGAGTAAACTTTTTCACATTTTCTTCTAGGGAATTCCACCTACTGGAAGTCTAGACACATGGCTAGCATGGGTATGATGTCAGTATGATATATTCCGGGCTCTACGTGTATATGCCTGAATTTGCTGATGACACCGTCGCAGGTTCAAGTACACCATAGTCTTGTCTTAACATCAAATCTTATTGCTTTGTAAAGAGAACAAGTAGGCCTTAGCATATATTCAACTGAATGTTTAACTTATCAGTACATGAAAACAGCCATGACACTAGCACACGAAACTATTACACGAGGTATGTGCAGTTTACATTCGCTCATCCCATGCCTCTTTGCGTCGCGAGCGTGAGCAAACGTCTTGTCACAGTAGTTGCATAAGTTTCAGGTAAGTGTCGTCGTCAGTCTCCTTGAAGTTTTCATGATCGGCTTCGATGTCTTCGCTGATAGTGACGAATCAAATAACTTGCCACGGGGTGAGACACTTCACCACATAACGGACATATTTTCCGCAAATAACGATTGAAAGGTATATGAATGAGAAATTTACTGTACGTACAGTCAAACGTTTGTTGTTATTAAAACTGCTGAAAGGTGACTCGGGATGAAAGAAGAGAAAGCAATGAACCGTTGATAAATGTTATACGTATGGAAACAAATACAATAAATAAATAACATAGAATAAATATAAAAATTAAGAGTTAAAATATTGATAATTATACATTACATGAAACTAAACATTAAATTAATTTTACAAATACTACAGCAAGTTTTAATATAAATTTGTGTATCATAAACTATTTTCCACTGAATATAATAATGATCAGTACAAGTCTCAAATATAGACAGAAAGTGTCATTTGATCACTTTTAGATGAAATGCAGCTTTGTCTGTTATTGCATACAGAGTAAGGTGAATTTTACAGACAGTGTGAAAAATTCGAAAATTCTTAAAAATATAGGTTAATTTCACGGGAAATTAGGGAAACTCTGTTGATAAAAGGAAAAAATAAATTCCTCGAACGGAACAATTTCGAGAGAGGCCGAGATAAAGCTTGCGTCACTTGAACATATCAACTAATGAGGTCAGCTTTCTCTTTGTCTGTGTGCGTTTTTGTCTATCTGTATGGATGTGTGGAACGTTTGACAAACTTTGTATTACGTCAACCGAATTTCATAAAACACATTCACTATTTAGCAACTACATTTGGCTCTTACCGTTTTAGGTCACTTTTGGTTGCTATTTACAAAATTGCAGTCATTTAAATACTAAGCTCTCTGTGTCATGCATCGTATTACGTTTGAACGAATAATACCAAATACACAGATCATTGAGCATTGCATTTTGAACACGCTGTTGATTAACTTCCCTAACCACGTGAATAATCACATATTGTTCACGACCCTAAAACGAGCTTGCCACATTGCTAATTAATCCCCTGAGACGATGGTATACATAAATCATAAATTAAAGCTGTCGAAACAAAGTATAGTTTTAGAGCTATTAGGAGCCAGTATACACCACTCCTGGTTAATAGTATCTACGAAAATATGTATATATATGTATATACGTATGTATATATATGTATATACGTATGTATATATATATACACACACATATTCTCACACACATACATAAATTTGCTGAGAGTGATGACTTTCTAGTGACGTCGGCATTTCGTACATGTGATTGTGGCGTAACTTAAGGTTATTCAAGTGGGGAAAAATTACAATTTTATATTTGTATGAAATAGTGTTAGTTTTGTACACATTACTTGAGAGTACACATACTTAAAAAAAAAATAGCTCGGCTAGTTTTCCCGTAGTGGCACTTCGAAGTCAAAATTTGCTTAATTTTACTTCATACAAAATTTGAAAACCAATTAACATAATGAAATGGAAAAAATCACATCAAAACTTCGTGTCACTGTCTATGGCTCATAGCATATAAAATCCATTACAACAATTTTTTATGTGAAAATAAAAAATTTGAAAATTTGAAAATTTATATGTTACTTTTAGAAATTTATTTTAAACACAAAAATATGTTATAATGGGTTATTATATGCTTCAAGCCGTAGACAGTGACGTGTAGTATTGATGTGACTTTTTCCTTTTCATTATATTTACTCGTTTTCAAGATTTGTATGAAGTAAAAATATGCAAATTTTGACTTTGAAGTGCCATAACGAGAAAAAGGGCTGATCTAATTTTTTTTCATTAGAGTTAAATATATTCTTAAGTAATGTCTACAAAACTAACATTATTTCATACAAATATAAAATTACGATTTTTCGCCACTTGAACGCCCGGCCTCGGTCTTTAGTTTTGCAGTGGTTTTGAAAAAAAAAAAAAGTTAACGCACATTAGTACATATATATCAAAAATTCATTCACGGTTGTTTTAACACGTATATCTCATCGTTTGTCTCTGAATTTTTCTGTTGCAATACGCTACACAGATTTTTAGATTTTTGTCCCTGAAATAGCACATATTTTGTTGTCAAAATAAGACATAACGAAGTAAAATATTTTTTTTTTTTTTGCTAGCAAACGGTACATTATTTTGAATAAAAAAAGGTCTAGCGAAATTGTGTACCGTATGGCTGTACACAGTCTTAAATTTTTTCAAAGCATTTGGTTAAAAATATTTCAGTTATTTGAAATTGTTTGAAGGAAATGAAAGATCTTGGCCTTAATAGGTCAAACCAAAATAATGTGCGGTTTGGTGAAATATTCGCTCAGTATTTCATCTAGAGTTCCCCCTTCTTTAAGTGTTTCCACATTTAACACCTTGTAAAATTGCAGTTTATATATATATATATATATATATATATATTTATATATATATATATATATATATATATATATAAACACACACACACTTTTTTTTGTGTATGTGTTATTTTTATTTCACCGCGGGTGTTCTATTAAGTTGTCCGCCTGGGTAAATGTGTTTTGAATGTTCGAGATATAGAAGTGCGGAAGCTATAAGGACGTCACAGCACGCGCATCACACCTCACACTAGACTCTAGGCGCAAGTCACTGAACAAGCGTGTCGTCTTCTCGCCGAGAACTCACCTCTATAAGACGTTCAGTGGTGATCCAAAAATTCTATAATGTAATATGAATGATAAATGTGTACTGCACGCGCTTATGTTATTTTAAAAATTCTGCACAAAGACTCTTGTACCTAAAACAAATATCACCAATTTTCGACATTTTCGGCTGTTACAAAATATGCTATATCGATCGATTAGCGGTGAAACTGAAAAAGGTGGGTGTACACAATTGTAAAGTTCCTTGAATGATATTCCTAACAAACATCAGCCACGTGGAATGAGCAGTTTTAGAATAATCTGGTAACGGTCGAAGCTCTGCAGGGCGCTCTAAAGCCTAGGCAGGCGGCCACCTTAAGGGCGTTCAAGTGGGGAAAAATTCATAATTTTATATTTGTATAAAATAGTGTTAGTTTTGTAGACATTACTTCAGAGAACATTAATATCTAACGGAAAAAAAATTAGCTCATCTAGTTTTCCCGTAATGTCACTTCAAAGTCAAATTTTGCATATTTTTACTTCATACAAAACTTGAAAACCAGTAAATATAATGAAATGGAAAAAATCTCATCAAAACTACACGTCATCGTCTACGGCTTGAAGCATATACAAACACACTATAAAATATTTCTGTGTTTAAAATAAATTTCTAAAAGTACCAAAAAAAATTTAAATTTTGAAATTTGTTATTTAACATAAACATTTTTTGTAACGGGTTTTAAATGCTACAGGCCATAGACAGTAACGCGTAGTTTTGATATGATTTTTTTTTCATTTCTTTATGTTAACTGGTTTTCAAGTTTTGTATGAAGTAAAAATACGCAAATTTTGACTTTGAAGTGCCATTACGGGAAAACTAGATGAGCTAATTTTTTTTTCCGTTAGAGGTATATGTACTCTCAAGTAATGTGTACAAAACTAACACTATTTCATACAAATATAAAATTATGTTTTTTCCCCACTT
>PNEQ01103852.1:7697-17943 GCA_003012365.1 Medauroidea extradentata
ATGAGGACAAGGTAAGTCATGCCAGAGTACTCCAGAATATCAGCTCCAACCTTGAAGTAGGGCAGTTCTGGTATTTCGTGAGGAATCAAAGGCTCACGGTAGTTGGAGGCTCGAAATTTCTCACATGTGACACACCTCATGACCCATTTTTCTATGTCGTCTGATAACCCTGGCCAGTAGAAGAGCTGTCGTGCTCTTGTCCTGGTTTTCTCTACTCCCTGATGTCCCTCATGTACCCACCCTAGTACGAGTGGCCTAAAGTGATTTGGGGACTATGATTTTGTGAGATAGGAAGATTATTCCCTCTGCTTCATGTATGTCGCTTTGCATTTTGTGATAGTGTACACACTCCCCTTTAACCTGACTTGTGTGCGGCCAGCCTTGAGCCTGGAATTCTGCGAGCTGCTTAAGTGTGGGATCATTTGCAGTTTCTTTTATGAAGAGTTTCTGTTTATCACTCATCGGCAGGTGGACCCTTAGTGAGTGGACCATCTCTACCATTTCTGGGTCATCCGTTGTGTCACTGAGGTGAGACTGTGACATCATGTCTTCAAAGTGTAGGTCTTTTCCGGGAACATAGTAGACATTTAGCGAGTATTTCAAGAGTTTGAGGCGTAACCGCTGGAGACGCGGTGACCCTATGCTGGCAATATTTTTTTTCACAATGGGTACTAGGGGTTTGTGGTCCGTCTGTACATTTACATGAAACCCATAGATGTAGTCGTGGAATTTGGATACTGTGAATTGTATAGCGAGTAACTCTTTCTCTGATTGAGAATAGTTTTTTTCCGTGTCACTTAACCCTCGGGAGGCAGTTGCTATCAGTTTGAATTTACCTTCACCCTCCCCACTTTCTTGGAACACACAGCACCCCAACCCATGTTGTGAAGCGTCACACTGTAGTGTGGTTTCTTTTGTGGGGTCAAAAAAGGACAAAACCGGTGCAGAGGAAATATGAACTTTAAGGGTCTCAAAAGCTACTTGATGTGCTGGAAGCCACTGCCACTGAATGTCTGCTTTAAGTAACTCACACAACGGTGCCATCAGCGTTGCCATATGGGGAATAAAGCAATGGATGTAGTTGAACATACCTATAACGCATTGTAACTGTTTTTTGTTTGCTGGGGGTTCAAGGTTAAGTAAGGCTTTAACTCTATCTGGATCAACTTCCATCCCTTTGGCAGAAAACCTGTGGCCTACATACCGTACCTCTGGTTGTTTGTACTGTAACTTTTCCTCATTGAATTTAATGTTCCTTTCCCTGGCTCTATCAACGACTTGCTGAACTGCACGGTTATGTATCTCTTCAGTTTCCCCCATACACATAATATTGTCAAAATATATAACTGTGTTTGGAATGTCAGCAAAGTTTCGTTCGAGACTTTGAAACAGTTCTGGGGCATTAGCTGTTCCATAGGGTAGTCTTAAGTATCTGTATGTACCGTAAGGGCTGGAGATGCAGCACTTGAAGGAGGAGTCTTCATCTAACTGAATTTGATGAAACCTCTCACGAAGGTCAAAAACTGTAAAAAAACGGTTTTTCTGCCAATTTTTCACAAATTTCACTAACCTTGGGTACTATGTGACACTGTCTAAGTATGTCTTTATTTAAGTCAGACGGGTCAAGGCATAAGCGAAGTTTGCCATTTGGCTTTTCTGTTACCACAAGGTTGCTTATCCAAGCCCTTTCGTTTACATCATACACTTGTTTAAGAACATTTTTTTTTTCACTAACCTTGTTAGTTCCTCTCTGAGTGGTTTCCTTAAGGCTACCGGCACCCTCCTTGGAGGTTTGCTCACAGGTTCTGCCCCTGCTGTAGTCAATATTTTCCCCTTTTGTGGAAAGCACCCCAGTCCCTGAAAGACATCCTTATTGTCTGATATGAAACGTTCTTTGTTTTCAGTTATGACTGAATTTACCTTTTTGATCAGATTCAAGGCCAGACAACCTGACAGCCCCAGCAATGGCATGATTTCTAAGTCTACCAGCATAAATTAAATGTAAGCTTCAGAAGTATGAACTCCGCACCTTAGCCTAACCTTTCCTACCAGTTTGACGAGTCCATCTAAGGTCTTCAATTTGATTTGTGTGGGCTCAACCTGAAACTGCTGGTTTACTTTCCTGAACATCTTTATAGGCAACACACTTACTTGTGCTCCTGTGTCTAGTTTTACTTTAATTTTTTTATTTTCAATGTGTACTATTTCATTCCATTCATTTGGGTATGTCAGGTCACTACTGGCTCCAGTCTGAGTTCCCCTTATTTTTACACCTACTTCTACATTGTAACAATACAATGATTCGTCAGAATCGGAATCACAATTTTCAATTACTTCACCCTGCACGATTTTGCAAAGTGATTGAATTTACCACACTTTGCGCATTTCTTTCCAAATGCGGGGCATGACCTTGGCCCATGCTTGGTTTGGCACCTCCCACAACTATATTCACTGCACTGAACTTTAGGCACACTGGTTTTGCTTCTTCCTGGTAGTTGTTTCACTACACTTACTGACACGCATTCGCTAGCTTCTGTTTCCTTGTGTATATGTTGTACTTGTTGTCGGCTTTGCTCACACACTCGGCATTGTGCTGCTGTTTTTTCCAACGTCAGATGATCCATTCTCAGCAGCGCTTCTTGCACTCCTTTGTCCCGGATCCCAAGGACGATGCGGTCACGTATCATTTTGTCCTCGTCACTTTCCTTTCCCCCCTCAGTTGCTGTTTTGTTGTAGTTGCAGTTTCGTACTAGTTGGCGTAGGGAGGTTAGGAAATGTTCAAAGCTTTCGCCCTCTTCTTGCACTCTCTGGTTAAACATGTATCGCTCGAACACCTCGTCCAGTCTAGGATTAACATACAGTTCAATTGCCTCCTTCACCTTTCCGTAGTTATTCTTGTCTTCGTCCGGAATGCTAAGGGACGCTAATACGCAAGCCGATGCACTTCCCATTATATTTAGCAGGAGAGATATTTTTACCTTATCCGGCGAATTATCTTGACCCGTGCTGATGAGATAGTCCTCGAACTCAGTTTCCCAGAACTTCCAGTCATTGTAGGTCGTTGCGCTCTGAAGATCCAAGTCAGGCGGAAGTTTCACAGCACCCGCTATCGCCATTGTTTACTCTGCGGCCTGCTTCGTGATTTATTTTAATTGTTCTTTTCCACTGATCCTGTCGACTGCGCCATGTTGTATGAGCAGGGCTGTGATATAAAACACTTCAAGACTGACAAGACTTTCTTTATTTCATTATTCACAGGTCTCTTCATAATAACTCGTATACAGTATACAATACAATAACTACAACCATACGCATCGTCTTACAACTCTCTCTGACCCTCTCTCTCTTTTCCAGTGTAGCCAACCTAGCTACACACAACACACAGCATCCTTGGCGCTGTGCTTCACTCACACAAACACAATGCCCTTGGCGCTGTACTTGACTCGTACAAACACACTGCCAGTAGGCGGGTGCCGTGAAGTCCCACAGTGAAAATGGGTCTGTGGGAATTTTGCACACTTGTTCAGTGCTTGGAGCATTGTAATGATGCATATCTTATGCGTGCTTTAAAGTTATCCTTATAGCTCTGTCACTTCTGAGCCTCTATTGCGAAGGTAGGCAGCACCCTTAAGGTAATTAATAACTTTGGTAAAGTCAGCAGGCTGCTAGTTATAAACATTGTTTCTCTGCTAGTTTATTGACTTAATCCATTTGATCTGAAGTGTTCATCATTTGAATAAAATCTTTGTGAACATTAATTTATAGTGACATGTAAAATTGTTCCCAGCTCATGGTGTGAAAGTTGATGATAGGCTAATACCAAACCTGCGTCTATTGACACAACGAAATAAGCAAAAAAGAAGAAACATTGCAGCCTTGAAACAAAAAGCATGTAGAAGTGAAACAAAGTGCAATGTACTCAAAGATATAGAGTGCACCATCTTGATACCATTCAAGCCATACAACATACCAAAGCCAGAATACTTGAAAAACAGTCACAGTGCTGTCATAAGAGCATCTGTCCAAGAGCAAATTTATACCACTGGTGTGTACAAGAGAAACAAACATTTTCATAGAAACTACAGCAATATTATATTTCCAGTTCCTGACTTGTCAGAGAATTGCTCGAAGGATTTCAAGAAAGACACACTGTTCAATTTAGAGTCACATTTAAAACATTGCAAACCTACAAGTTTAATTCAGCTGGATGATAACTTAACTGAAGACATTGCTGAAGATGAGTTGGTGTTTGATACTTCTTCTGCAGCTGTGTCAGCTCTCTCAGCACACTTTAGTTCTATGTACCTTTTACAGACTTCCTCTCTAAGAAATATTAAAATACCTGATGATCAGGCATTGATGGATGATTACTTAGACATGCTAGAAGAGTGGGACAAGTGGCGGGGATAGTCCTAGTCAATATGGCAGAAAACTAGAACTTAAGTTACATGGGATCTCAGAAAAATGGATGGCTGTGAAATATTAAGAGTCTTAATTGAACATAATTGATATTTTAGTTGAACATCTTCAAAATAAAATTATATCAGAATATTTTTCAAAGATTTTGATTGTGAACTTAATATATTATTGTGATATTTCTATGAGTAGAAATAACAATGTTTTGAATTATATTTATTATCTTACTAAATTCCTGCAATAGTTGCTCCAAAATTTGTAATATTTCAACTTTCAAGTTAATTACACAAGTTACTACCCAAGAAAGTATGTAATAAAAAAATATTAATTCTAGCTTTTAATCAAAATTGAGTTGTAATTGTGTAGTTGTAAATGTGTAAATCAATTAAAAGTGATAAAATAGTAATATTGGGTCTTTTAATTATACTATATGAGAGTTAGTTAACGCGGTCACACAAGCAATATCAAACATGTTTAGTCGAACACATTCAGCAACCATGAGTGATCTTGTTTTAAGCTAAACATGTTTGCGAGGTTGCACACTTAAACTGAATAAAATCAATGAACTTTTTGACCTCAACAAACTTGGTACCTGAAATATTTCATATTTAATTATTATCATATCCATGCTCAACATTTGTGGTTTGTTAGTTACTATCAAATTTTTTTGAAGTGCAGTAGTTTTGTATATAGTGTGAATGTGGCCAAAATAATCATTGCTGATTATGTGACATTTTGTAAGCATACAACAGTCGCTAAATAAATTAAATTGTTCCACATTAACCCTTCACTCTGCGGTGATATTTTGTGAATATGTGCTCTGGGAATCAGCTAAGTTTCAAAATAAAATGTAACATACATACCGTACAATAAAACTGGTTGTTTGTAATCCAGTTGAAAACACGTGAATTCAATGAACATTGTTTTAGTTTTTGAGAATCAGATATCTTTATTTCATTATGTGAGACATACAGTTTTATACTGTTCTGCGCATAACAAATGTCGTACAATACAGTATACCGGTACTTTCTTGGTGATATGAATTCATCGTCCTTGATTGTTTCCTACACATTGACACCATACCTTCTTAGGCACCTTCCAGACCTGATAAGCTGATTTGCCAGCAGCGAGGGACCCCTTTATCTTGTCTCCCACACTTCCCCCAAGTGTACCAGTGCTACACAATGTATGCCGAGTTATAACAATGTTTTTATTTAGCTATTTTTAAAATTTATTTTTAATGGTAATAATGTTTATATCGTATGTCTTTTCCAAATTGGTTTACAGAGTTTGTTTGCGTGTTACAGCAGCATACACCCAACACAAAAACAGACTTACTGAAATAATTTACACTGAATTTAGATGACAAGAAAATGAAGGAAAACTACTTTTTCTATATGTAATGGTTTCTAGAAGACTACGTGGTCCGACTGGGATACAGTGTGTACTAAAAACCCACACACACAATTACAGATAGTAAAATGTGGCATCCCAACATATACCAGCTCAGAAGAAACCTGTCATTAGTACATTTGTAAACAGAGTAAAGAAAATCTGTGGACAGCCCAATCTCTCTGACGAACTCAAGCATCTGACTACTGCACTGCTGCTAATGGATAGGAGAAAAAAATACGTACATAAATCCAGCAACGTATCTTAAACAAAAAAAACAAAGACTAAGTTGAGAATATAGCTAAATTGCTTTATGTCCAAGGAGTCAGCAATTGTATATCTCGAATCTTAAGAATGAAACAAGGTATTCACACAATACAGAAACCTTCAAGAAAACTTATCTACTACAGTAAAGTACAAAACTCCAGCCGAAAGAATTTACTATAAAGTGCAGTGTTCCTATGGACTAGTCTACATAAGTCAGAGAGGCAGAAGAGTATAGGTATACCAGAATCAAGGAACATATTCGAGACTTCAAGCATGGAACCCAAGGTCAGCCATAGCAGAACATTCATTCATTTCCAAACACAGTATCAGCTTTGATAAGATTACAATAGTAGTAAGAGAAGTAGTAGAGATATGGAAACACCCACATAATGTCAATAGAAATTGAGTAACACCTGGAACCCATTGATTGGAGTGCTACCAGCCGATGGGAAGGGGCCTCCCTTGATTGGTTGACACCTCAGCCAATGAGAAGTGACCCATAAAATTTGCCTATCAGGAGAGACTCTTGTGTGATTGGCCAAGCCAGAGACCTAGGGCGCAATATAAATTTAGCTTGCCGTTTCATTGGACCTTGCTTCTAGTCAGTTGGGATTCTCGTTTTTATGACACACCAAATGAGTTATAAGAACTTTGGTTCCTAGTCTCGATACTGCACTGCCTCAAATGACATATGAGAAGTCAGCGGCAGACTGGACCTCAACTGAATTTAAATCCTTAAAATACCTGCTGTAAGGTGAGGCTAAACATCGGAACTCTCTATTTCTATGACTCGGCTCAACCTCAAAAGTCAAGATGTATTTAAGAGTATGTGGTTTATGATAAAGTGGACACTCAAAATTGCCCTTCTGAATTTTTATTTTCACCCAGTTCATAACATTCTGCTGTATGTAAACATGAACACTGCCACATGGTTTTTTACGTGGTCTGTAAAATGTTTTTTCTCATATGAGCTGGCCAAGCACTTAACTTTTATCAGTGCATTGTAGCACTTGGTGTACTCATTTAACACCTGGGCTGCAAGGCGGTATTTAAACATTGAAAAATAACTTTTGTATTACAAACCCAAAAAAGTAATTGCAAGCTTGTACAGTCTGTCACATGAAAGAATTCCATATTTTGACATTTCTCTTCTGAGAAATTTGCCTGGCTGTTCCATTGTTTGGAGCTTTAAACCTACCTGGCTTCCTGGAAAAGCACGGTCTCCACAATCCTGTTTACAGACACACTTCTCAGAAGTGAACTGTCAAAATGTGGAATTCTTTCATGAGATAGGCTGTACTTCTAGATAGTGACACACATACAAAAGGACAAACGTATTGTTGCGCAAGAGCATAGGGATACTGACTAATGATGGCAGTAAAAGCATGGTTGGTTGCTCTAGTGACCAGGGAGCAAACTAGGGTGTGGTAGAATAATTTCGTTGAGGAGATGTGGGAGTGTAGGGTATTCTAACGCTATGATTGCAATTATCTGATATTTAGACCTAAGGGTTGTCTAGATTTGGTTATGTATTGTTTTGGGCCAGTTCCCGTGCCTTTGATTTGAGATACTTTATTGTTTGCGGATGGTAGGGCTCTTACTACTTCGGTGTTGTAACAGGAGTCAAAGTTTTGTTTGGTGTGATGCAGCATGTGCTGCAACTGATTTGTTAAGTAAGCCCACTTACAGGCTGTTGCTTGTTTTGTTCGGCTCTGTGACCATTCACTCATTGTCTGAGCGTGTTTGTGGTGTAGCCTATTGCAAAATACATAGACTTAAAAAAAAAAAACTCAATGTTTTTATTATTTAAATCTATACTGAAAGGAGTATATATTACATTTTTTTCCAGATACATATTGTAGTGTGGCCAGGGGTGCCACCTTATTTTTTTTTATTATGATTATATTTTGTTTGATGTTGCTATTTTAAGTCGAGGTTATAACTCTTCAACATACCAGGAGCATGGTACAACTGGCCTTGGCATGTTTATGTGCATAATTTCGGTGATGAGTTTTTGTCACCCTGGTTAAACCTCAGTGCTCAGCAAGAAGAGAGACAACACTATCAATATAAATAGTGATCCTTTGTCTGATGTAATTCCTAATTCACTGTCTTTGAAGGAAGACTTCATGTGTATTTCCTATGTTCTAACAAGTTGTATGCCTTGGTTGAAACCTAAGTATGTAAAGCTAAACCAGTATTGTTGCTGAAACAAATTAAATATCGAGTGTGATTAATAACAGTGAGCCGTGAGTCAATTTCACTGTTGATAAATTAACACAACTACAGTCGGGGTGCAAGAGTAAAATAATAGTAAGATGCATAACTATGTTTCCATGTAACGTTGTTTAAGTTATTGTATGTGTAACAAAAAACCGTAAGTGTAAGGGAGTACAAAGTTCCACATTAGTATTCAATTTTTTAATAAACTAATAGTGTTTGGGCTCATTTTAATCAGCATGTGATTTTAGTAATTAGTATTTAAATAATCTTCAAGTGAAAAATCGTCATAACATCGTTTACTCAATTTTCATGATTTGCACTCAAAAATGCTAAGATATAGGGATTAGTGGCCAGACAGGCAAGCGCCTCAGCAGAGGAGAACAATGAGCGAAGGACGCTGGGTATATTCCACAGGATGCGAGTGCCGAACATTTATATTTAAATTCTGTTACTCTTCGTAATTTTGTAACATGTCATTAAAAACTTATAATAATCTGAACAATATTAGTCTTGCACCCAAAATAAATAGTTGCTCTACCGAGAACATTCCCGTAAGTACGTTATTTTTTTATGTGAGTGCGAGGCAGTGAACCCCGTTTGGGCAGCGCCTCAGCCTTTTTCTTATGTTAGCTTCCTTCTGTGAAACATCTTGCTGCAGTAGCTGTGAAAATGAGCGGGCGTGCAAGGAAATGTAGCTCTGGCAGGTTGTGGCGTATGGCCGCGTGAAAGTTATCATCGTTAAGTTTAACAAGTCTTGACTTTACTTTCTCTTTACGGAATGTTCTCAGCAGACGAATACGCTGCTCACCAGTAATTGTTGATATAAATTTCAAGTTTGTGTCTCCGCCAAGTGACTTGATGTAAATGATGAATTACGGAATGTATTTGAAGTGAATTGATGCACACAATAAACCGAAGGTACCAGAAAAAACTTGAATATAGATTTCTTTAAGGATGACTGTTCCCTTGCACGATACCCAAATATGTGAACCCCGGGATAAGAGTGTGCCTCCACTAGTTAAGCCGTAATACGCGACACCCGTACCGCCACATATTTTCTGGTGCAAACAACGTCGGCATGTTGGAAAGCAAGTACGACGAAAGCAGATGTTCCTGTCCGTTTTCTGAGAAGCAGATGTTCAATTCCTGAGAAGCATATGTCCGTTTCTTGAGAAGCAGATATCCGTTAACAGGGAAGCAGAAAGCATCACTACTAAAAGAGACGTTGGCCTATACCAGCTAGCCAACCACCGGCACCCACTCGCCAGGGTTATGGTGTTGTGTGAGAAACAAGGATGTTAGCTGGGTGACCGGAGGTAAATAGCACATTTTTACTTTGTGTAATTGCTGGGCCAGTTGTGCAGTGTAGAGACCACTCTCATTACAGTAAACATAAATGTTCGGGCATGCGTCATCTACTTACTAGCGTCATAATCACATGCCGTTCTGTGTTTATGAATACCACTGTAAGCAGTGTGAGAATTGTGCCATCTTGTCGCACTGTTTGGTGGCTCAATTACTAAGTGCTTAACGTCCCGAGATTTTGTTTTATAAGGGAGTATTGTTGATGTACTGTTTAGGTGATTTGTAAAGCACTGCTGGTAACTGAATTTGCGGACAAGTTACATGCATAATTGAAGTTGTAATGTAGCCTATTTTAATATTTTTATTTGTTGAACAGAATAGTAACAAGCGCAAGTAATTTCTATTATTTTATTATCCTTTTTAATGCATAGTTCAATTTTTCCGTTTTTTTTTATTAGTCAATCAATTGGCCTTATGGGGTGGTTTATTGTCAGGTGAGGATAGCAGCCAATGACCGTCGAGGCTCATTATAAGAACCCCTATAGCTGGAAATAGCTGATTGGCCGAAGCGAAGTCACGCCATAAAGAAGGGAAGCGGGAGGTAGAAAAAATATGTGCGGCGACGAGAATGGTTGTAGGTTCG
>PNEQ01103853.1:0-17843 GCA_003012365.1 Medauroidea extradentata
AAAGTATGGTAGGGGGTACTAATGAAACTTGTCTGTGCGTATAGTTTTGATTATTTTGTAATTTAATTAAAAATCTATACTCTATACGAGGTGTAATTGAGGTTAGGTTGGAAAGCGAAATCGGAAAGTTTTCGGACGACTCGGAGGAAACCCCAATAGTCAATTTTATTGGATTTTTTGGGAATCGTTCTGGTGCAGCTAGGGGATGTGATGGGGGGGGGGTGGGAGGGGGCTCGCCCAGGTGTGATATAGTTATTTACTTAAATTATTTTTACCAAGAAAATGTTTTTACATTATGAGATGTGAGTGGGGTGTGCTTAGTCTGCGAAATCAAATTTTTTTTGGAAGACTCTGAGATAACCTTTGCAGTGTATTTTATTGTATTTTATGGTAATCTTTTAGGGATAGCTAAGATAGGAGTCGGGTTTAAGTAATTTGCATGAGTAAGGTAGGTGGAGCTGGTAAAGGTGTGATATAGTTATTTACTTAAATACATTTTACTAATATCTTGTTTTTGTTATGAGGTATGAGTGGGGTGTGATTGAAATGGGAATTACAAAAAATTTCGGAAGACTCGTAGAATACCTCTGTAGTTAAATTTATTGGCTTTACTGCAAAATCCCCAGGAAATGAGTCGTGTTTAGGTTGTTAGCATTGGGAGGTGTGGAGGGACCTGTTCAGGTGTGTTACAGTTATTTACTTAACTTAATTTTACTGAAATATTGTTTTTACACTATGAAGTTGAGTGGAGGTGATAGGAATGCAAAATCGAAAACATTTCGGAAGACTCTGATAAAGTCCCTATAGTTTATTTGATTGAATTCATTGAAACTGGTTCGGGAATAGCTAGGATAGGAGTCGGGTTTAAGTTACTAATATTAGAGAGGTTGGGAAGACCTCGTTCAGGTGCGGTATATTTACTTATTTAAATAAATTTTGTTCAAGATGTGTTTTATGTTCTGATGAATGAGTGGGGTTTGGTAGGAATGCAAATTAGAAAAAAATTCGGACTACTGGGATGAAACCCTTTCAAGACGGATGCCTATTTTTAAGTAAAACAATTTTCAGCAGTTATCGCGGATAAGATGGACGCTGGAAACATGATTGCCGATAGGAAATATTGCTAATTCAAGCTGCTTTTTGCTCCATATTCAGCCTGCTTCAGCCTGATTTAGCAATACTGTATTTTTGCGTATTTGTTCAATTTTCTGGAGAAACTATGAAGGAAATTGGGGTAATTTTGAGGAAAAAACGGGAATCTTATTTTGAGGTAAAAAGGGAAGTTTTGAGGTAAAAATTGAAAATTACGTTATCTAAGATGGCGGCGGTGACGTCATCAGTGGATCCGACGATCCGATTCTAGATCCCATGTGTCAGAACATACCAAAATATACTACAAATTACCAATTCGGAATTCTTGACAATTCTTGTAGACTTAAACCAGTTTTGTCCGTTGTATTAAAGTTAGTGCCCACGGTTTTTCGCGAAAACAATTCTGCAACAGTTTGTTTCAATAACTTATGTGCATATATACAGCCCTGCTTCTAGTTCATTGATTGTCTGTTTTTTTACTCTCAGCGTCTAGTGTTATACCGGCAAATCACAGACGTGTGGTGTCGCAGTAACCTTGTTCCTGGTGTCACAGTCAAATGATCCACGTCTGTGCAATAATTCATTCTGCCAATAACCATGAGGCAGAGTTTCATATGTGCACATAAGGCGTTGAAACAAACTGTTTCAGAATTCCTTTCACGAAAAATCGTGGACTCTAATTATAGTTAATTATATTTTTTCCTCTGCCGTCTTTGTAGAATTCCACGTTAACTTCAAATAAAGTTGTGGTTTTCTTTTATGTCTGTCTGTTTTGTTACATTCTGACTGAATTTGCAATTCGGAGTTTCTTATTACAAAAAAAACTTTTCAATTTTATTGTTCTGTATAGAGTACATCAGTAATTTTCTATATGCTTAATTGTTGTGTTGTCTTTGTGGCTTGCATGATCATCGTTTAACAGGTTTTATCAACAAATTGTAAGACATGGTGGATGTTCATAAGCCCATACATTCAATATTAAAATGTGAAAAACCTGTTATAGTTTCCTATAACTATTATTTCTTACTGATTGGTTTACACTGAATGAACATTTTAAAGAACTTCGTAATAGTTTTCATTACTGTTGAATAATAACGTATTTGTTTTCAAACTGCACTTGGATTAGTTGAAAGGGTCTTCTAAGGGTTTATAAACACATCATAGGTAAGGCTCCTAAGCAAGTAGTAAATAAATATAAAATAGATTGACTAAGTTTCGCGCTTAAATTGCGTTAAAAATATTTTGACCACAGCATAAGAAATTGAATGAAAATTAGTATTTTGATATTAAATATTCCTTTTTTTAACAAATGACTTATACATGCTTGATAAAAGTTTGTATATATTGTAGACTGGTTTTGAGTAAGATCTATTTTTTTTTTTTTAAGAAAATTTGATAACGTAAATTTGACCATTCACATATTTTAAAAAACTAAATATAAACTAGCAATTGGTCGTGATTTTTTTGAAAGATACTTCATGTTTAAAGTATTTTGGAGCAATGCTGCATTGAAATCATGTGTAATATTAGACTGCTCCTTACTGAGATAGTAAATAAACAGATTTTGAGTTAATTCAACACAGTTTATTATAGAGTTAGCGACCTTTCACTCAGAACACACGCCGTACGTTTGAGTGTGTGTTTTAATGAAGTAACAAAATGTTTTTCAAGACAATGACATTTTAAATAAGTAACGTGAAAATTTAAATTTTCCTGTGAAGATAAAAAAAAATTTCAAAATTATATTCTAGGTATACGCACACACACAAATTCGCTTTCGTATAAATATACGTTTTTTTTTTTATGAGGACGTTACAAAAATACCTGACATAATTGCAATGTGTAATACGGTAGTCGTAATTTGAACTATGAAGGGGCAATGACATAACGAAGTAAAATTCCTTAGTATATGATCTTTAAATATTTGAATATGTGCAGTATTTCTTTGATTAATATCAAGTACTTTAATTTTGGTTAAACACTAAAAGATATTTAGTTTTAAGAGTAGCTATAATCAGTTTAACAAAACACTGAAAACACATTGTCTGCTAAATTCATATAAGATGCTAACCCGGAAAATTAACATAAACCATTCGGGCTGTAGACCTATTGTTATTACACCCTAAGAAGCAGATTTCAACATACATGTATTTGAGAAGCAGGAACGATTTCTATGCATAAGCAGTTACCGTGCAATAATTTCACCTAACATAATTGTAATTGTCTGAAGACAAACTACAGCACTAATCGCTGCTATTATATTTTGTGTTTACAATTTTACAAAAATTTTCTCGATTTTAATTAAGCATCTTTGATTGTGTGCACGTAATCCCAACGACAGCATGTTGCACGCGATTAATGAAAACGATACGAGAGTCACATAGCTACATTCGCTGGTGGAAAATACACTTCTGGTTTATTCGCGTATCAAGCAATGTTCCTTCTGTATTCTCTGCTAACATTCACACTTTAAATGCCTTTTGTTAGCAATGTGAAACATGTATTTTTACGATTACAAAAAAAGTTATAATTTTTTTGTCTTAGTAATGGTTACAGTATCATTAGTTCCAAAAGCGAAAACTAAAGTATCTATCTAAACTACCTTATGTCGTTGTTATCCAATATCCACTGATTATTTTGAAACGGGTTTGTCTAAAGTGTCCACATATTTCGATGAGTAGGGGTTTAGAAATCGATTGAACCAATGCGTTTTTATCCCGATAGGTTTATTTTTATAACGTAAAATGTATTCAAGCATGTGTGATATTCACTTTAAAATAAAATAAATGAATGTATACTTCCTAAATAATACACACATGCTAGTGAAAGGCGATAGACGCTAAATAACTGATAGAAGTTGTACGTACTGTTTACGCAAGTACAGGCTGTTTACAGTAAACTGAGACTTTATGAACAAAGTCTCGCCAACAATATTTACAGAACGTAATTTATTGGAGTCTCAGTGATATCAGTACACATTGTTTTATTCTCACGCTGTTATATTTATATTAAAAAGTGAGGGAAATATACAAATTGGCTGAGACTAATGAAGTATCCTTGGACTTCAAATGTGCTCACTTAGCCGACAGTAGTCTATATACACACGTGCACAGTATGTGCTGTTTAACTTGTAGTTAAGGAAGTATGCGGTTTACCGGTTATTATTAAGTAATGCTACCCTGAAAATATGCCCACAATGCTAACACACTTTAACTGAAAATAAAATAAAGAAACTTTGTAATAAGTTACGACGCTTCGAATAGTGTCTAATAAATTAATTTTTAAAGTAGTTTGCATTATTTAATTTTTAATGTATGTAGTATAGAAGTCATTATTTCGGGGTAGAATAATTCCTATGTTATTCGCTTTAGGAAAAATAAATATACGTTCATGATTTATTTTCACACGCTTCCGCCATGTCATATTAAATTACTCCAGTCTGACTCGCCGCGTTTTATTGTGTTCGAATGCTAATTATTTGTAGTACTGAGAAGTCTGACGACGATTGTTGATTCAAAATACTAATGTGACTACCGAACTCGCTGGCTTGTAAGTACACGAATATTCACAATAGCACCTTTACCCAAACTGTTACGTCACTGGTTTTTCATAATGTTTGCTTCACAGTGACCCCGCCCATGCAGGGTGTTGTGGGCTGTGATCTTGCACATACATATCCTAACCACTCGGGCTAGGTATCACGGTGGCGTAGTGGTTAGACCACTCGCCTCCAACATGTTTAGCAATATTCGATTCCTAGATGCGCGACTCTCTATAATATAACATTCAGTGAATTACATATGTGATGATAATTAATTTATAATTATGTATATACCCTTGTTTGATACAGGGGTGTAAAAATAGAAGATAGGTAAAATAATTAAAATGTTATGTCCAAAAACGCCCTGTCTTTTTTATTCAAAATGAAAAATAAAAAACTGCAATTATTTACTAACACGTAGTAATAATTATTCTAATTGAGTTATTTATTATATATGCTAATTTCAAAAGACTTTTATAAACAACTATAATAGAGTATTTATTTGGTACTATATCACTACTTTTGCAAGAAGGAAACCTGACAAACACTACCGATAGTCAGCAGGTTTACTCTGACTACTTGTTTGTCTAATCCTTACACTTGGACATTTACTTGCCTCTCATCGTCCTCACTAGTGTATAAGGGAATTGTTACATACAAGGAGTTTTAAAATTCGCAGCTCAATGTATATTCATTGCATACTCATTTTAGGTTCCACAATGTACTTTTCAATTATTTTTAATTTTTTTTTTCCCGCTAAACACCTTGAACATAGATATTTACGAAACTAGTACCGGTACTATAAAGTTATTACATTTAATATATTTTTACTTATTGTACATAAAAACTGAATACTTATAATATATTGAGGAGTATTTATAATGAAATTTGAGATGATGATCCCGCGTAAGTCGTAAAACAACAACTAAAATATTTTTGTCGCAAAATTTGGAAATGTTTGTCTCAAATCTATGTTTAATTCAAGCAACTACTGAAAAGTTAAATCTGTAATACTAGTAACTAAATCCATTAAGTAAAGCATTTACTTTCATTTTGTTCTTTATTGATTGCGATATGACGTAAAACAAATGTGCAGTGGCGTGCTTTCATTGCAAATGGCTCATTGTTGGTTGTCAGTACATGTGACGTCGTGCAGTTCTCCCTGGCATCATGTGTAATTTAGCCATTTTTATACGTTCGCCTTTCACAAATGCCCTTAATACATCGATGTTAAGCGTAGGCCAAATCTCATTGCTCCACTCCATCTGCACTACAACGACCGTATGAATAGATCTAAATACCACTTATCGATGAAATCCTGCATGTTTTCGACGCCCGATTTGCTATTATGAAAATAACAATACGGGATAGTTGAATTGTTAACTACGTATTGGAACTGCTGTGCTGTTCGTGACAGATACGAGTGGCCCTGGAAGTTATGCGGCGACCAGATTCTTTAACGTTATAACACGGTGTTGATGTTCAACTACTTCACTGTCTAGGTATTAATAAACGATTGTTACTTAAACCAGTTTCCCCAAGAAATCTCTGCCTTCAGTCCAGCTCCATCTCTACCATGCCCAGGGCCATTGTTTCTGTCACGGACAGTACTCGTGCACAACTATCTGTATCAGAAATTCTCAAAAAGTAATAAATGTTAATTATAGTAACCTTTAGCTAGAAATCATGTTAAGTGCATTATTAACAATAATCTAAATAATCTGGAACATTTCGACGTTAAGTGCTACTACGTTTAATTGTTAGTGTTCGTATAATTAATAACAGTATTGTCGTTTGTTTTTCACGGGTTATAAGAAAATTAAACTTTCAAATTTGAGTAGATAAAAAAGTAACTATGTAGAAAATGTACATAGTAGCTATTTTAAGTCTAAGTGTATACTACACGACCTATGACATAGGTATTGGAAATCTAGATTGAATGTAGTGTTTTGAAAAAAAAAACATCGGAAAAGATGTGTCGTTAAAATACGGTTATGTGCACAAAGTAAAATTTTCTTGAGATGTTGAAAAGTCACCCTCAAACAGTTTCCCTTTATTAAAATAATAGGGTTGCCAACCACTGGAACTGCATACTATTGATTTGCCATTAAATTGAGTTAATTTAGGTTTTAATTTTGAGGACATTACTTTACGTATTAAAAATTTAATTTCGTTTAGTATTAGTTAATATGTCGTTCTTGAGATAAATGTACACGGCGGCTGCTGTGACAATAACAGAATGCCTGGTATGTAGGAAACGTGAGTGATTCCGCCAAAAATTTGGTTTGCATGTGCGTCGTGCTCTCGTGAAATTAAATTATGTGATGTAGTTCCTTAATGTCATACCGCAAAATATATTCAAGTAAACATCTTGGCAGTATATTACGATTTGCATTAACAAATGTAGCAATCATTTTGAAGGTAAAATCAGTGAATATAGTAAATATGATAATTTAAGTGGACTCACAATGCAATTGGTTCAGTTTCGAAAATGTTTTGCTGCCGTATACCGGAAAGGAATTGCAAATAAATTACGAATCTCCAATCGTTTCTAATTGCATTGTGAGGTACTTGTAAACGTCTAATAATACTATGCGTCTAGGATTACAATACCCGGATATGTTGGAAGGCTCAAAACTTGGAAAACGTCGTGAGTTCTAACCACTTCTATCAAATAAAGTGCTCGTTCAGTAGGTCACACTGAATAATAAACCACGTGCAGATATGTGAATAATGATTTTTACTCTGCAGACGATATTAACGCGCTGTTGCCATCAGGTTGCAGATTTCTAATACAGTCAGGATTTGGTATATAGATTCCCCATTCGGCAACAGAACATTGCAAAACTCAAGGTATCTATTTCAGAACGAACACATATTACGATGTTTATCAAACAATGTAATTTATTTCTCATCAAAAAAATTACTAATTTTTTTATATTTATTGGCAAATTAACAAAGTCATCCTAAAAAATTTGTTTGCCCATTTGTCTTGGTTTGTCAGTTTTAATGATCTACGCCACCGGGTGCATTTTCTTGAGTGCAAGGCTAATATATAAAAATCCAATATTCCTTGTCGGTGGCAGCACTTTTTCCCTGCATAACATAAGTTGTGTTACTGTTACAGAAACAGTCGTGTGTATTTTTCTTGTAACCGGCGCACCAAGGAACTTAAAAAAAGCACCTAATATATTACGTAGTATGTAGGCCTACTGCTCAAAAATACAACATTCAAAACCGGTGGCAAAACAATTCAATGCAGTTAGAGGGTGGCCACCCATATAACTTGTAGGTGTTTTTTGGTCATTTATTTACATTTATAAGTTCCAAGCTACAGTCAGCATTACCCACAGTGTCATAATTTAAGTAGATTCAGTTTCCTGTACTTAAGAAATGTATTATTTTAAAGTTAGGTTTTTAAGGGTTCGTACGAACCTGAAAATTCACTCTCGCTGCAAAATATGCCATAAAACTTTAAGCGATTTTCCTTTAAGAATCACATCTTATTACATTTTATGACAAGTTTCTCGTTTGCAGCTAAGTGCAAGCTTTATACCGAAAATATGTATACCACGTACGACTAGTCTGGATGGTGAAAATTCAATTAAAAATATAATATTTTTTTTTCATCCGCAATCTCGAGAAGACGCCTTCCCAGTGTGTTTTAATAGATTTTTTATACCAGAGATTGCACAGAAAACAGGTATTTATAAAACTGTTTGCCCAATTATAATTTTCTAAGGAAAAATAAATATGTCTATATCCGTAAACAAAAACTGCTGTTTTTCGTTATATTAAGTAAATAAACGTTGCCTGATAGGTTGCCTAGCAACATCGCACACAACGCCTGAAATGCAGTTCATGAACTAATTACTATTTACGTCTGCTGTTAAAGGCTAGCGCCTACGTGTCATTTGCTCATTAACTGTGAAAGTAATTGCTGCTGTACGTACAATATGAGAATTTTATTTGATGTTTTTAAACAAGGCACACAGTTTCAGTTTCGACCCATCTCTCGTTATTAACTAGGCTCGTAATTACCGTGAGTAATTACATAAATATTTCATGACGAGTAAATGAATGATTTGTGAAATTTATGTAATTTTACTCAGATATATACGGCAGCCAAACCTTCTCACAAATCAGTGTTATATTACACTAATCAGCCACTTACGCAGCATGTTTCTAAATTCACGTAAAAATACCAGTGTTTGATAACCACTGTTTAAGCTAGTGTACAGTCATACATTTAAGTATTTTCAAATTAAACTAACCAGATCAATTTTATTTTGTAATCGTATTTTAAGACGATTTTTATAGTAACGTGTATATACATTGTATATTTAAAATAAATCAAAATACTCACCCCGCTGTTTTCTTAGAGTCGGATATTACGTTTAACGTATTTGTTATTTCTTGTACACAGTGGTTTTCTCACGAATGAAATTCACTACAAATATTGAGAAATTAAATGGCACGCCCGCACACGAGCAAGCGACACACAATACACAGCGGAGAAGTATGTTGTATAAACAGTCACAATGTTCCCAGAACACACTTACACAAAGAACTGGCGACAAAATACAAAATGTCATTATTTGGTCCCCACAGTGGTCAGACGAACTATCATATCATAATATTAACATAAATATTTCGTTAACAATTAACGTGTACATGCAATCACTTCAACTTGCAGTAATGATAGTTTGTAGCTAATTGTTTGCGTGTTCATGCCTGCACAGTTGGAATTGTTCTGCATCGAGACATGAATTTGTGAACACAAAATACAGTATCTGCGAGCAGAGCAGTATTGCGTAGTTCGCCACCAAATCAACAACAACCTAGGTGAATGATGGTATGGGAACCGCTATGTACAAGGTTCATTCCTGACTCTGAAATGAATGTAACGCTGAAATGAATACCTGAGTATGAAATCACAGTGCACATAATGTCGACAAAGGAAACTCGCGTGCTGTTTAAGCAACGGTACGAGGGTCCCGTGGAAAATATGCCAGTGTTATTACAACCCTGTCAAACGCGTTTCTCGTGCACGATATCCGTTTGTCCAACACTTCGAATGTCCATCCAATTTTGCTGTCAATTGTTTCTGGTAGCAAGCTAACCTTTTTGTTAGTGACATTGGCCATTGTTTACCGAAGCTATTTTGCGTCATTTTAATATAATTTCGGACGCAAGCGATTTGAATGTTCTCTCGTGCCAAACAAAATCAAGTTATACAAAACCAACAAGAAAAAACAAGCAGAAGTTAATGTAGTCACAATATACACATGAAATGAAAACACATAATATATCCAACAAGGAATTATGTAAGAAAAATACTAGATTGCAAACTAATCTACGACGGAAAATACGAGCAAAACAACAAAAAGTCTCACATAAACAGCAACATTACTCGTTGGTCTACAAAAAAAATGTGCCTGAAAATGTGCGAAACAGTGGTCATTCCATATATTAATTTAGTTTCAATAAACAATGTTGGGCGTCAAATGTAACCATCAGTTTGTTTTAAAATCAGTACGTTAATATTAATCACTATTAAAAAATTTGAACCAGTCAGTGACAATGACAACAAACTCAGGACTGTTTTCATCATATACATTGCGATTGTGGAGCAATTATGTAAGGAAAACTGGCAGTCCCCGTTCCATGCGAACTAAGAAACACGCAAACAATACTAAGAAGGGCGAAATACGAAAGTCTGGAGTGGTTGAACACGTATGGAAGAACAGTCCTAAAATGATGTTGGAAAATGCCAAACGGATCACTTTTAGAATCACCCGACCATTTTAAAGTCAAAGAATCAGCATTTGTTGTAATTAATAGAAACATCACTAGCCGTAAATGCTTTGACTAACAAAACACGTGGAAAACTTTGATTTAAAAATTAACAGAACTGTTCAATTAAATAAATATGAACCCACCTCCACGTGCACAATGACCAATGTAAGGTGCATGATCAATCATCAGAAGACTCTACTGCCGTTCGTTGAGCAGTGATAAAGGACCTGGCATACACAGAATGTTCATAAAACACCGACAAATTTCAGCAATTAATTCCTTGCTATTAATGAAGTAGAAACATTGAAACCACTTTATACATAACCTTAACACTAAATGAATAGTTACCCTTTGAACATAACTGACAGTAGGCTACTCATAATGACTCTATATAGATAGTTTCTGTGGACATGCTCAATTGCTATGTAAATGTTTATCAAAGAAAACTGTAGAGAATAGGAAAACATAAATACGCAGAGTATACTTTAGTCAAAATGATACATACAAAATATACAGTTCCTTAAATGGAATCAGTCATGCATTCCCATTGCACAACTCTTTGAAAGTACTAGGAATACAACCTTATGCTAACGAGTTGGACAAATACATAGCAAATGTTGGTAGTACCCTCAACACATATGAAAGTAAGAAAAAATCCACAGCTAAATTCCGTTCGATATTTGTACAGTCATGGTTTTCAAACATTCCAATGTGAACTATTGAGTATTGTGACGCGTGTAACAGTAATTTTCCGCTTGTAAAAAAACATTTGTAAAGGAAGCATCGATTTCGTACAAAACACATATGAAGCTTGGGTGTAGTGATAGTCTATCACGAGGGCAAAACTGCGTACATGAATGCTTGTTTTATCCCTTGCCGAACAGACAATAGAAAATATTATTCACTGCTTAGGCTACATCTTGTACTGTACCACGGTCGTAGAAGAACAGGTCTGGACACTCGCCTATCTAACAATGTATTTTGCTTGACCCCCTTGTTGTTTGGCTGTAGTTCGTCAAGTTACCGAGAATGTCGTACTTTTTGGCGCTGTTTTCCGGGCGGTCAGACTCAAACTCCATCCACTTTTTTCCATTGTTAAATTTATACAGTAAATAAAGATTGCTGGAGCCTTTTCTTAAATTTGTGAGCGAAGAAAGTATTTCATAAATTGATACGTTTTGATAAATTGTTCATCTTAGCGGAAAGGAAGTGGGCGGAGTTTAGTCCGACCGCCCTAACATCAGTGCCAATAAAACACAATATTCTCGGTAACTTAGTGAACTACAGCCAAAGAAAAAGGGGGTCAAGTTTCCAGGTGAGTGTCCAGACCTGTTCTTCTACGGCCGTGTACTGTACCTTAATTAGCTCACACAATACCCAGAAATTTACACTATGTTCTTGGCTAGGGTTACCAGACGTCCTCTTTTACCCGTACATGCCCTCTTTTCAATGCCTCGTAAACTGTCCGGCCGGGTTTTACAAAAATTGGCCAAATGTCCTCTTTTTCAAGAACAGACAGTCATGATATATTTTTTATATGGCCTCTGTGTCACAAAATGTTTAGGAACAGTGCCGACAGACCTCGCGTTAATGTGCTTTGTAAATTATTACGTTGTCAGTTTGTTTTACATTTGTTTACAGAAAGTGCAATTATCAGCCTATGTTGAATACTATTTAATTCTGTGTTTAATTTTGTAGTGCTAACGTACTTGGAGTTTATTTCTAGAAATTATGTTTGCTTTTTTTTAAAATTTGATTTACTAAACTACAAGATAATAAAGTAACTAATTTATACATTTACATAAAAAAAATTATATGGTGTACTCCGAGTGTTTTTTAAGTGGCTTCTTTTTTTAATGCCATGAACAAGTATGTGTCCTCTTTTTGGGTAACACTGCTGTGGCAACCCTATTCTTGGCATTATGTCGCTGCAGCTGATATATACACAGCCCGATATTTTCAGTTTTTTCATTCGCATGATAAAAGAAGGCCCATCTTACAATGACAAGAAAGCCCAAGAAAACTAATGCATAAGACGCAAACGAAACGAACACTAGGAGTGAAACAAATTTTCTATTGTAAAATGTATGAAAACGCATGCGGAAACATACGGTTTTTCCGACATTAGTGAAAAATTAATTTTACATTTATGCATAGTTTTGTTAAGTCATAAATAACTGGGATATGTGGGTATTTCCGAAGTAAATAAAAACGTAGACATCCACATAATTTTGCTTTACAAACTTCAGTAAGTATTTTACGAAAAAAAATTTTTTTACGTACTGTGACCTAGGATATGTGGAGTAACTTTGGAACACATTACACTATTTTTATTTCCCATAATTGTCATCTGTGAGTAAATATTAATCAAATGTAATATAAATATGTATCATTGAAAATTTATCGCAGGTATATTTCTTTATTCTGGGCTACCACGCCGTAAAAATATTCTTTTGTAATGTCCCAAAGTGCCCCACGAGTCGAAAATCATCCCTATGTTATTACGTTTAATTTTTAAAGTGGTACTTTACGAAAAGTGTTCCATAGACTTTTAGTCGCAATTAATAGGCTAATTATAATACAGTGGCTGAAGGTGATTTGAATGGTGTTGAGTTGGTATTGGCATATATTTTTGCAATAATGTGTTGTGTTAGCAACGGCATATATTAAGTATACATTGAATAGTGTGTTGAAGTTGGTACCAGTAGTTTAAAACTGCAGAGTTTTTTAAATAATGAAGTTCAGTTGACCATCGACTGTTAGAATGTAATGGACTGTTGTATAATGCCGGAAATATAAAGTTGCCGATTCACTCGTTCCTACTGTAATTTATTGCATCTCACTTTACAAATGGTTAACCAGAGAAACCCAACGCGTAAAAATTTAATAAAACTGGTGGCGGAAGGCGAAATGCTTGATTGCTATAGGTTTCACGGGAGCGTTAATACGTAAGAGTTCCGAGTTGACCAGCTTTCTAACGTTTTCGTAAGCGTATCCGTGTCCACATGAGTCCCATTTTAGAGTGTCTTACGTGTCAGCGTCCGTGATATGTATCCACTTCGGTGATTGTACAACCGCCCAAGTAGCAGTTCTAAATTGGTATTTTTTAATCATTTTAAGCCGCAGAATGAAGACAAAAATAAACATTCGCTTATGAAAGTATTTGCTCAATTGGCATTTCCTTAAAAATATATGCCAATATGAGTAAAATAACCCATGTTAAAATTAACATTAATTTTTTGAAATTTAAAAACGTTCCAAAACTTTAAACTAATCCGAACACATACCGCAAACCGAGACCTCCGATGCAGCACTCAAGGATCTGTATCAATGAGCAATTAATCTGTACTACCAAACCCCTCAAGTGCCAGCAGTTTATCAGCAAACCATGGAAGCAATCAATCAACTTCATACAAAGCCAAATGACTGTGCGTTTCGCTCCGTCTGTTCATAGTTTGGAAGGTAATTGAATAGTCTGCCGACCACCATACTGTAACCACAATTTCTCGCTTGGTGTGTTTATGCCCGGGAATGAAAATAACGAATAACCACAATTTCAGGCAGTAGTCGAATTGATTTGTGAATGCACAAAAGGACTTCGTCATATTGTTTAACATTGGCATTAGGTGCTGAAATTAAAAACTTTATATTTTTGGGATTAGATACTGCCAAATATATCGGAATATGTTCCAGCGTAGTCGTAGATTGATGCGGAGCCCCAACCAATGACTTCTATCGCAGGGGCACGATTTGAACTGTAGTTAGAACAGTCGCCTCCCACCAAGGCGGGTTGGTCCCCACATTTTCGAAAATGAAAATCACGCAGGACGATGCCACTGATTGGTGTATCTTCTCGGGGATCTCCCGTTTCCCCTGCACCTTCATTCCGGTGCTGCTCCATACTCACATCAGGTCATCCTTCATCAGCGCTAGATACGTAGATGTCAAACGCTGACCAAAGTATCTTCACCAGTCATTGGCAAAAATTCCCCTGGCGTCCTAGCAGAATGTATCAGTTACATTACCCACCCAGACTTAGCAGGCTAACAGTCCTGTCTCACCAGGATGGAGATGGGATATTGTTTCGACTCAACGTTTCTGTACATCACACTATGTAGGCGAATCCAATAAGTTCTCTCCCGGCAGTGTGCAGACTGTGAGTCTAGGCTCAGTGGAACAACCTCTACAGAAACGTTCCTGCAAGGCCACATCGACTAAACACTCTTTTGCAAATGTTCACTGCACTTCATGTGCTTTCAGCCCCTTTGGCAGAAGAACATGCAAACACCATATCTATAGTTTGGGACAGGTAAATTTCGCGAATTCAATTACCTGTAGACTAGAATCCATTATACTATGCATACTAAGCCCCGACCATTAGTCAACTAGCTGGTACTCAGTGGAACAGCAGACAATGAACGAATATACGAGGCTTGAGCATGCATAGTATAATGGATTCTAGCCTGCAGTCATTGAATTCACGAAATTCCCCTGTCTCTACCTATAACACTACAAACTCTGTTAAGACAGACTAATACCGTCCACATTATATTTATTGGTTTTCTTTCTAGTCAGCTTATTGTTAAAAGGATGTATTTACATTTGTTACACAACAAGGCATAGATGAAATTTAATTAACATTCTGGAATTGTTACAACCAAAATGTATTTATTATATTGTACTGGAGAACAACTGACAAGAAAAACGTAGGTAACTTACTCGCGCAATTACATACGTCGCAAAAGTAACAGAAACAACGCTGCACATATTCGAAAAAGTAAAATTAAAAATTTCAGTAACCCCTGACATAAAAAATATCTAAAAAGTGAAAAAAAAAAATTAAAAAAATTCTCTCTTGACCTTTTAACTTAATTAAAAGTAGATATTAATATTTTGATGAAGATCGTCGTCAAGTCAGGGTGCCGCTATGTGAAGAAGTACAGTTAGTTATACATTGGTAGAAGAAATATAAACTACCTACTAGTTTCAAATTTACATTCGTCAACTTAATCAAAGAAAGTAATTTAATAATCATCATGACAAATCTGCTTTAGATGAAGTACAAAGGTTACGAAACACATTACCGTAACTATTAAATGTCTAGTATTCATCGTTTGCAATGAAAATGACAACCATGATTATGTAGCTGCATTCAGCGCATCGTTGCTAAGCAACACTTCCTGGAATAAATAGTTAAAACTAGAAAAGAACTCATTTTCTTTAAGCGGCTAAGCAGAGTTCTGTGAATCATAGCTAAGAACCGTCTCGATTACGTTAGCTCTCAAACAAAAAACACCGTATCAAAATCGGTACATTTGTTTAGGAGCTACGTGGTCACAGACAAACACACAGATAAATGCAGACACATCAAACTTATAACACCCCTCTTTTTGCGTCGGGGGTTAAAAAGTTAGTGAAATTATAAAAATTATCTGTCAAATTTACAATTATAAGAACGTGTATCTATTTCCCGGTTTAAAACTAAAAAAAAAAAAAAAAATCCATGCTGATATTGAACAATCCCTTAACTTAACTTGTTCCTCAATAATTGAAAAATTTTAATAAATGGCACGGAACGTGAACAATACAAACATATTTATATTATTAATAATTGCTTCATTGTAATTTCATTAAATATTTTTGGGTTTTAATATATACTGTATACCACCCATTTTCTGAAAGTATTCATGAAAGGACAATTACATTCTTGATCTATGATACGGTACAAAATTATTTTCTTTGCGTCTGGCGTACTTAAAAATAATATTAATATATCAGTTTGTTTGTATACGCATTTCAAATATTTTAAAATACGTTTAATATTTTCTGCATACTTTTTAAGTACTTGACTCCAAAATGTTTCAAAAGCTGTTTTGCAAGATTTTCTTATAAACACACAAAATATTTTCTGCGTAATGGAATGTTGCGTCATACAATGTGGAACTAGAACTGCCAAATACCTTCAACACGTGGAGAAAGAGGATAGGAGGTGCTTCAGCTTTCAGCTAGCCCTCGATAATCACACGATATCATATAATTTTTTATGTATATTTGTATGTAAACATATATACAATGAAGTGCTCTACTCACTCGTCAACGCACAGCCCAAACCACTGGACTCAGAAACGTGAAATTTTCAGCGTAGCTTCGCCTCACAACGTAGGCGCTTACTAAGGAAGGATTTTTCGAAAATAGAAAATAAGGGGGTGAAAAGGGGCAAAACGTGTTTTGCTAAATTCTCAATATCTCTCTAAACTGATGATATATTGCTAATATTTTTACTTCAAAACATTGCCGAAGCAAATGCATATTTCTTAATTTTTCAGTAATTTGAAATTCGGAAATTAAGGGGGTGAAAATCCGTTGAATGTGTTTTCGATAAATCCTCTATTTCTCTTAAACCACTTAAGATATCGATGTGAACTTTGCATCAGAATGGTGCTCATGTAAATGTCTAAAAAGTAGTTTCATGATTTTTAAAAATTCGTCCTTGATATCCGGTAACAAAATGAAACTTGTTTTCAATTAATCATCCGTATCTCCTGAACCATTTTATATATCGAGGCATTTTTTGCTTTAAAATGAATCTTACGAAAATACCTAAAAATGAATTTCAGGATTATTCAGTATTTGTTCTTGAAAGCTGGTAAAAACAATAAAATGTGTTTCCAAGTAATCATCCGTATCTCCCATATCATTTGAGATATCGAGGTGGTTTTTCTTTAAAATGAAGTTTACGTAAATATCTAAAATCAGAACTCAGGATTTTTTGGAATTCTACCATTACGGGTGCGAAAAAAAGTAAATTGTTACAGAACTCCCGAAAAGTGAATATTGATCACGCAGAAGTAACTCAAAAATTGCAGTCGATGTGTTTTTTGCTCTACAAAAGACAGTTACTGATTATCATAGAGAAATAAAGATTAATTAAAAACAAAAGAGGTTCTGCAGTTAAAGTACAATCAGCAAAATTTAATTAAATGAAAAATACACATACAATATAGTAACACCGTAGACTAATACGTCATCAAAAGTTAGTTACTGCACTCTAAAAAACAGTTAGTAAATTTTCCACACGTGCGTACAAGAGCGCCAAGAAAGTAGGTATGGTAGAATTGTTTCCCAGACATCCATTGTAGTACTCCGAAAAATTTGTTGTAAAACATTCGAATTTATACTGAAGTTACCAGACTTGTATTGTAACAATTGAAAAAATTTGCATATTTACAAGGCGGAGGGTTGGTAACTATCCAATACTGCGGTTAGGTTAATTACTTCCTAAACATCTTAGGAAGTTTTTTTACAGTGATGTTTCCTATAGTACACGCAGGCGAAGCTGCAACGTAACCGCTAATATATATATATATATATATATATATATATATATATATATATATATATATATATATAT
>PNEQ01103863.1:0-45519 GCA_003012365.1 Medauroidea extradentata
TATATTTACTGGTTTTCAAGTTTTGTATGAAGTAAAAATATGCAAATTTTGACTTTGAAGTGACATTACGGGAAAACTAGACGAGCTAATTTTTTTCCGTTAGACGTTAATGTTCTCTGAAGTAATGTCTACAAAACTAACACTATTTTATACAAATATAAAATTATGAATTTTTCCCCACTTGAACGCCCTTAAGAGTGCGTGGTAGATAAATAAATGCTGAAAACATCAATTGATGTCAACGCTTTTTTCGAAACCAATATGGATAAAATGATCAATGACAATCGTAGAAAATGGCAATTGCCAACTTTATGAGTAAATATTTATCCAAAATTAATAATTCGTTACGCGTGACCTCTTGCGCCGCAGTTAAATGCACGAGGTTCCGGCGTCAGAGATTGTGCCTCAGAAGTTCGTATCACTGGAAACAATTTTGTTTAAAACGTTGGCTAAAACTATTGTCTAGAATTGCTTTTGTTTACTTTTCACAAATCGGCTGAAAGAAACCTACAGTTATAGATTTATTATTTCAAGGTTGAATTATGTACCACACCCTCTTAATACAGCCGCTTTAAATTAGGTGCATTTTCTGTCAATGTCGGTAATTAGTATACGGTTAGCTGTGTCTTTAATATAGTAGCCTACTGTGTCCTTCAGCGTATTATATGTTTAAATAGTTTACAAAAAAAAGTATAATTGTTTTCTTCATTCAGTTTCTTAAATCAAGCCACAGCATATTTTGTCGTTACAAGCAAGTAAATCAACATCGCCAGGGGTACCAAGATGACTCATTTACCTTCTTAAAATTGTGGTTGAATTAATGGTACTCGAGAATCTAGAAATGTTTGATCGAAGTTGTACCGCCCTTCATTCAAAAAAAAAAAAAAAAAAACCTTTTATTGCTCTAAGAAATAAATTTTTAACCTGCTGTGGTTAATTCGCCACGTTAATTCGCCAAGTAGATAATACGCATGCGAACATTAGCGAATATCATAGAGAGTTCACTGTATTAATTTTTTTCATAGTTCTGAATATTTTGAATGTAACGGTTAGGTAGGTGGGCTTTTCATTACTGTATAAGTAGTTACAATGTAAGTCTACAAAGACAAACCACACCTGGTACAAATATAAACATTATTAAAACAATTAAAATGTTGCGTGAACGCGCCCCTTAACTCCCAGCGTCAAGGTTCTACCTGCTGTATGGTGCCTCAATAACATTATTCTGGATGGCTCAGTCAAATTCATACTATCCAATAACCATGAAGCAGAACTGCAGATATGCACAAGGCTCTCAAACAAGTTGGTGCACAATTTCTTTTCGCCAAAAGCAGTGGTTACACTTATATGGTTTTCAAACCGATCGTGAATGACGGCTGTATGAAATAGCCTATGTGCATATGTGTGTGTGTTTTTTTTTTGCAATGAAACCCAGGTCTTCTTAATGCTGACCTACTCTCGTTTCGTCCATGTTGAACCTGCCTCTCAAATACTGGAGGACATCATGTACTCATTACTTCTAAAGCACACTAGCCATAATTCAGAATAGAATTCCGTATCAAATTCATTACAAGTAGCGCTGCGACAGTGTGTACCGCAACTACGCTGGTTCTACACAGAATTCGGTACTTAATTTCACAGATAGAGCCCGTCCTATTATTCATCGCAGTGTTTGTTCACACGCATGAGCAGTGCACAGTTTCAGCCACCGCGCCTGCGAAGTACACAAGTAGGGTTGCCAATATAATTTGGTTAGGAATAAAATTCTGGTTTCCTACAGAACAAACGACCATCGAAGTTTACAAAAACTAAATAATACAAGTTTGTTTCACTTACTTGGCAGTTACACATATGTCTTGTATTGCGAAATAGTTTTCGGGAATTTTACAATTACACTTTATGGAATATAGCAACCAACATCACAAATATAGTTTTCTTTTTTATTTACTGAAACATGTTAGTAAACAAAGATAGTGTGTACACAACACAGAAGTTTTGCTACATAATTCTGGTATGAAATTGCAATCGGAATTTATAAACAGAATTAAGTAAGTAATTGAGAAGATAATTAAGGATAGTGTGTACCGGGCTTAAGTCTAAAATGCCGGAATCAAATATTCTGTCCACTGGTAACCAGCATAACAGTTACCATAACATTATATACACAGGTTGATTCACGAAAATTTCTCCCACACAAAGGACTTATGTTTTTTCCTTAAGGTGTCCGCCTACATGCCGTGTGTTTGTGTGAGTGAGACACGGCGCCAAGGGCGATGTTTGCCAGCTCATCTGGTGTGGTATCGCCTCTACCGCAAGGCACCGAAACTGCGTGCGTGGCATCGTAGATCACTCGCCTGACACTTTTAACGTTGACCCCGTATTTTCATTGATGCAAATTTTTAAGCAAATTCCGTTGGATGTTTCTAGATAAGTTTCATACGAATCTCGTGAGCAGTTTTTCAGCTATAACTGGTTGGAAAAGCAAGTTTTTTTTAAGAGAGGCTCCAAAAATCTTTTTCTATTTGAAATGTTTTGAAATTACTTTTTCGTCGTCAATTTAATGCATTTTCGTTTCGTACATTGAAGTAATGGGTACACTTGGAAAAAATTTCGTAAAAATGTATTTACGAACACTCTGCAACACATTATTCGTAAAATTTACATGACAATTACATCAGTATCTTACTGTGTTACAGAGTATATAAATGAGTGAAGGGCATTGTTTACTAGTAAACAAATAGCGTGCTGGGAGAGTACCCAAGGACACAGACTCACAAACTTCTGAACTAGACGTCCACAGTCATCTGTCGAATCCTAGTTGAAGTATGATATTAAATGAAGCCCTACAGGTGGAGGGACAGAATGTTAAGGACTGGGGAAATGGGAGGACCCCGATAAAACCCACCATTCAGCGGCAACCCGTGAACTGAGCTCGCCGGGGAATGAATCCGGACCGCAGTGGGGGGAAACAAGTTGTCTGACCACTTCACCAGCTCAGCCTTTATTTTATACCAATGATCTCGTTGTGGCGAGGTGTCATTTGATGCACGCTTCAAGATCGTCCTTATAGCAAAGTCACTCCTGAGTCTCTAACGCGCAGATAGGCGGCGCCCTTAAAAATGACTTCTTAATGGATTAGTTGGAAAGATAACGCTTGTCAACAAAATATATTAAACGTGAAATGTATGAAAGAATATTGCTGCAAGAAAAAAAATCGCCATTATATTTTGTAATAAAGTACTAAAGATATGCTACGAAAAAAAATGTAAACAGAATTATTTCTCTCGGAAATAGTTTCGGCGGTAAAATATTTAAAATATTGTTATGACTCATGTAGTAATCCTGGGTAAACTATAAGTGTGAGACATGCCAGCCTTGGCAAGAAGGTTACTCAAGCAATCACATAGTTTCCTAACCAGGCATACTGAGTGAAGTCGCGCAATGGTAAGACGCTGGACTCGCATTCAGGAAGACCTGGCTTCGATCACCGGCTTCAGCCACTCTGATTTCTGTTTTCCATGGTTTCCCAAAATAACCCCAGGAATGGTTCCTTGATAAAGGCCATGACCGACTCCTCTCCCAGCTCCTGTCATTACATCAAGTTGTGTGTCTCCATGTCTAACAACCTCGCTGTTGATGAGACGTAAAGCCCACTTACCTTACGTAACCAGACCAGTCGCACCAAGGATTTACAAATATTAAACGCTGAATGCAATGCGACAGCAGGAATTCCCCACTTTACATATCCTCCAGTAATATACAAAGGTTATCTTTTCGCTGACGAAAATTGTTAGTTTTGTGATCCTTTTCATGCATGAGGATCTTGATTCTGAATATTTGAAATTGTATGGACGGGTACATCATACATGTATCTTAAACATTATAATAAAATTATAGGGTCGTATCTCTAGCTACTAATTTCCACTGTTTTTGCGATTATTATTATTATTTTTAAAGCTTAAACGTGAGCAGATTTCAAACATATGTTAAGCAGTTTTGTTTAAAGTAGTTTTTGCCGAAAAAAAAATTTTTTAAACAAGAAATTAAAAACGGTTTCGACTGAAAAGTCAATTAACCAGAATTTTGTTGATTGCATAGTTAGTTGAAACGATATATTATTGCCTTGAAACAATCAGCCAACATGGAGAAGACGATTTTAAACAAAACTGCCAGACAGATTTTTTGTATTTGCTACCGTTTAGACGTAAAAAACTAATATCGCTTTAAAAAAAGTAGAAATAAGAGAGCATGGCCTTAAGGGCGCGGTCAACCGCAATTTTCATCACCATATTTTTTATTTGTACCAGATATATTTTTTTCTTATTTAAGACACAAAATGTGACTAAATTTGGCTCTTATGAAATTTTTTTATCTCTCATAGTTTTCGCGTAATGGAACGTTAAAGTCATATTTTGCATGTTTCCGTTTTAACGACTACACCAAAACCAACTGATATACCAAACTAAAAAAAAAAAAAAAAAAAAATCACAGTGGATAAAGACATTGCAGGCTACAACAATGTCATGCTCATAAAAAAAAAGAATAAGAATTATTTGTATTTAAAAAAAATGCTAAAACTGAAAGTAAAAATTCAAAAAATTCAATAATTTTTTAGTACAAATCATTTTTATTCTTTGTTTTTATGAGCATGATATTGTAGTTTGCGATGTCTTTATACACTCTGATTTTTTGTTCATTACAGAATTAAAAATAATTTGCATCCTGACACATATTACAATATATTACCAGTTATACACCAAAAGTAGGAGTCTAATTATACTGCAGCTATACGAGGCAGAATATAAATGTCATATATGTGTGCAGCAGGGGCGGATACAGAAGGGAGGAAGGGGGCATAGGAGCAATGGCCCCTCCCGAGACTGTTCCAAATATATATAAAACCAATTAATTGCCAATTCAAATATTGGAAAGATTACCTCATATTTTCCCTAGGCTTCATAAAAGACAACGCAACGTTAACACAATCACTCCTTGCCACAAAATGAGAGAATAATTTTAACAATGTATCTAATTTTTTTATATCAACACAAAATATTTCGCTTTAAAAGCATAATTTATTTTTAAAAAATTCTACTTCTTAAAGGGTGGAATCAGTTTTTTTAATGTTGGGAACCTCCTTAAGAGCACCTTAAAACCCTCATTTTTCTGGCGTAGGACCTCCTGGTTTTTGTCTTAGGATGATGGGAGGAAAAGGGAGTGAGAATTTTTTTGTTCAGCGCCAAACATCGATGCCTTTAGCTCTGGTAAGGAGTGAGGTGAAGTGATTATGGAGCAACACCATAATGAAGGGACAAGCGAAACGGTAGATCCCCGAGAAGCCCCCACCCCCAACCAACGGCATCGTCCTGCACGATTCCCACATGCGAAAATCCGGAGACGAACCCCGCCGAGAATCGAACCCTGATTGCCTTGCTGGGAAGAGAATGGTCTGTCTGACCATTCGGCCACCGCGGACCCTTGTGATAAGGGTATAGCTACCTCTAGGATCCAAAGTTAGAACCGCCCCTGCTGTGCAGTTAACCTGAGATCATCGTCACCCAGTGCCTGATCTAGAAAGGAGGGGTGGGGGTAATATAGGGCATGTGCCCCGGGTGGCATATCAAAGAGGCGGCAGGCTGGCCAAGCCTTTTTACAAAGTTAGGACAGAAAAATAATATTCACCTAGAAGAAACAAAGTCAGTTAATAATGAAAGTGTATTCAATTTTCAGCTGAGAGAAAAGTCATTTTTGTTATTTTGTAACGAATTGTGTTGTGTTGCAGTGTGCATTTAGAATGTTTATATGTATGTGAAATTACGAGTTTCATTTCATCGCATAGCAAAAATTTCAGTTTTTAAATTACTAAATCAAAATTATTTTACATCAGTAGCCTACTAACTATTTTTCTACCCAATATATTACTTGTCTTACCATTACATTTAAAAAAAAATATGGAGAGAAAGGTGGCATAATCCTTCTTTGTCCCCTTACAAAATTATCTGGATCAAATGCTGTCGTCGCCTGTCGACGAGGATAGCGCACGAAGATCACCTGTCCCCTGAACGAATAGGCAACCTACACGAGACGTTTAGAGTTCATGTGCACATACGTCCCTCTTTCCCCTTCCGCGGCCTACACGAGCGACACGTTTATGACGAAGATTGTAAAACTGGGTGACGCCTCCCCGACAGCAACAATAAACCGACAGCTCGCTCGCACTCGCTCACCCCTACAAGTGTATATATTTTTTCTCCCTCCATTCACCCCTCCTAACCAACCCCCATCGCCGCGGGATGGTTTTGTTTTCGCCTCCGCGGAAGCCCTGTGATTGGTTCGCGGCGGAGGGGTTTGCGTGAGCGCTGGTTACGAGCGAAGATAAGAGGCGTTTACGACCTGAAATACGTGGGCGGTGCCTTCATCCCCTCCTGAGTCTGTCGTCGCCGGTACTTCGGCTATTGTCGCCGAACCTCGCGGGCTGTCTCTTAGCTGACGTGAGTCTTACAACGCAGGAACGACTGCCGAAACAAATTTTTTCAAAGCAGCTACCAGGATGACGCACTCGCAAAACACTGCTCCGACGATTTAAACGAAGGTAAGTATGTTAAGGGCGTTCAAGTGGTGAAAAATCATAATTTTATATTTGTATGAAATAGTGTTAGTTTTGTAGACAGTACTTAAGAGTACCTCTAACGAGATAAAATTAGCTCAGCCAGTTTTCTCGTAATGGCACTTCAAAGTCAAAATTTGCATATTTTTACTTCATACAAAACTTGAAAACCAGAAAATATATTGAAATAGAAAAAATTACATCAAAATTACACGTAACTGTCTACGGCTTGAAGCACATAAAAACCCATTGTAAAATATTTTTGTGTTTAAAATAAATTTCTAGAAGTTACAAAAAAATTTCAAATTTTGAAAATTTTTATTTAACATAAAAATGTTTTGTAATGGGTCTTATAAGCTACAAGCCATAGACAGTGACACGTAGTTTTGATGTGATTTTTTCCATTTAATTATGTTAACTAGTTTTCAAGTTTTGTATGAAGTAAAAAAATGCAAATTTCGACTTTGAAGTGCCATTACGGGAAAACTGACTAAGCTAATTTTTTTTTCGTTAGAAGTGTGTGTTCTCTCAAGTAGTGTGTACAAAACTAACACTATTTCATACAAATATAAAATTGTAATTTTTTACCACTTGAACAACCTTAAGTGGGCTTTCCGTCTCGTCAACAATGAGGTCATTACAGACGGTAACACAATAGCCGTCTTTAGCAAAAGGCCGCGGCCTTAGATCTGGCAACACTGTCAGGAAGGGTCATTTTAACACTTTTTTTAGCTCTCCAAAGACAATGACTCTACCTGATTCGTCATTGTGCCAATCATACCGGCGAATCAGGGGAAGCCATTGCCGTTAGTGAGACAAAAAAGTTGTAAAATGACCCTTCCTGACAGGGTTGCCAGATCTAAGGCCGCGGCCTTCTACTAAAGACGGCTATGGTAACACACAACTTGGTACAATGACAGGAGCTGGGAGAGGAATCGACCATGGCCATTGTTGAGGAATCATTCCAGCATTCGCCTTGAGCGATTTCGGGAAACCAAGGAAAACTTAAATTAGGAAAACCTGAGCCGGGGATCGAACCCGTGTCCTCCCGGATGCAAGTCCAGCGTGTTACTGTTGTGCCACCTCACAGACGTAAAGGACGAAAATTACACTGCCATGTAAGGGTGGAATTCCTGATTAATAAAAAATTATGAATTTGAAGCCACGCCAGGTAGTTTTACAGTGATTTAATTTTTTAAATTACGTAATTTTTGTATCGAATAATTCCTACATTGTTTTGTCACAAAAAAATCATAATTTACACCCATTTTTTTATTAGCAATACATGTCATAGTTTTCCAGATTTTTTTGCAACAAAGTACCATTAATATTGTTATGAAAGTAAGCCAAAGTCAAGCAAAATAATATTTTGCAAACGAACTGCCGTATATTTGTTTTAAATATTTGTACAGTAGTTTTAATGGAAGTCTTGTTATTTTTGTTGTTAAGTTATATGGAAATTATATCGTATTTCCAAAAATACACATACTGGCGATATAGGCCTATACAAGAAATGCATAAATATTTGTTTAATTTACACATTCACATGTGTAACAGCATTTAACCTCGGATTTCGCATATTGGAATCGTGCCGGACGATGCCGCTGGTCAACGGGTTTTCTCGGAGATCTCCCGTTTTCCCCGTCCTCTCATTCCGGAGCTGTCACATACCCACATCATCTCACCCCTCACCAGTGCTAAAGACCCAGATGTTAAGTGCTGACTAAAATCTTTTCAACCCTCGGTCAATTAAACCTACATTAAAACACATAACATCTATAGTTTTATCATATAATGATGTCCAGGAGGATTTACATTTATTTTAATCATTAAAATTTTAGACAGTATTTTAATTGACAATATTATGTTACTTTTTATAAATATGAAAATTCATTCAGATACAAAAAAAAACTGAAAATATAGGCGTTGTTTTCTCTAGCAAGAACGTGTTTTTCTTCGAAAATGTTCCTGGCTAGAGATCGGAAACCCAAATATATGAAATGAAATTCAGTTGCCAGCAGAAGCTGTTTTTATAACGCTGCTTTACTACGCCACTGTTCATTAACGAGACTTTCGCAGGTACTTTGCAAATTTTGACTTCCCACCTTAAACAAAATTTTGCTGAAATTCCGTATCACAGCTGTTACTATGACAAAACTTCGGGTAAAGCAAACTTTGCAAAATTTAGATTTTACATTATTGCTAAAAAGTTGGCTGCATGAAATCCCACAATGCAACAAAACAACTGAACATCGCCAGTAAATAAAGCACAGCAGGCGGTTTTTTATGTTTGCATGTTTGCAGAAATTGTAAATATGATTTTGTATATTGTTATAGTTGTATAAAATACGCTAAAGAAAAATTGCTTTCTATGCCTTCTCTGGTAAGATAGACGTCTTCTAAAACTTTGAGGGAAAAAATATTCACACACGATTAAATTTAGTATAAAGCAGCAGATAATAAGGACAAGACAGAAAATTTATGCTTGGTTTCCATAAGTACAAGTCTCAACAGCTGCGGAAACATGTGTGCAAGAATTGGGCTACATTAAAAAATTGTGGAACAATTAAAAATATATAACCTATGTTAAAAACATTTGTTTAAGGGGAAAGATTCCTTAAAATCATGTTTGTAATTAAATTTTAAAAAGAAAGCTAAGTAGGAAATTAAAAAAAAAAAAAATACGATAACTTGTTTTAAGATCATTTTTGTCTACACAGCTATATTGTTTTGATCTTTGTAATCGTAACTGGAGATGAAATATTTACCGATTTCACGCTCATATCAGTAAATGTAGATAACAGTAAGCTTACTTCAGATTAAAATCGTATGTTAAGCAATGCTTCGTGTTACTACTGGCTGTAAACATCAAAACTAAGTGAGAAAAGTTACTTACAAGTAAGCGAACATAAAATCAACAAATCTAGGATTCTACCTCCTTAAGAGGGCGTGGTAAATAATTCAACACTAAAAGCATTAATCTATAACTGTAAGTTTCTTGAAGCCAATATTGCGAAAGTTAAACAATAGCAATCCTAGACGAAAGTTTTAGCCAACGTTTTAAACAAAATTGTTTCCAGTGTTACGAACTTCTGAGGCACAATCTCTGACGCCGGAACCTCGTGCATTTAACTGCGACGCAAGAGATCACGCGTAACGAATGAGTAATTTTGGATAAATATTTACTCATAAAGTTGGCAAATACAAGTATCTAGGATTATCATTGAGTATTTTATCCATCTTGGCGTCGAAAAAAGCGTAGAAATCAATGTATGTTTTCAGCGTTTATTTATCTACCAAGCACTCTTAACTGTACACATTAGAGGTCGTCTCTTTTACTCCGACAGCTGGATAAGACTGTCGATGTACCAAGGTACCAAAGGACGCACTTAACCAATCCGTTTTACTTTAAAAAAAAAATGAAAATTGTAGTATTTTGGGTGATACAAATGTGTTGCAGCTAACCTAAAATAAGCATTAATGTTTATGTCGCATGTTATTATCTGTATCATAAAAAACAAAACAATGTTAGTAGCTCTCTTACTGGAAGGAAGGATTGGAAGGCTTCTCTGATTGTGGTGATGTTAATCATTGTGAATCATATTTATGATTCGTACAACAGTTTCTCTATTGAAACTGCACCTCACATTAAATTGGCTATTCGCTGTAAATTAAATTTCTGAAGTACTTTGAACGTCCCTGATATGCCTACGTGCAGGACCAACGATCTTTTATTCAGAGATTGCGTTTCTTCAACAACACGCATAACCTACATTTTCGATAGGCTACTATAGAAGCAAAGTATATTTTAGCCGCCAAAGTTAGGTATATTAGCGATTTGCCGGAAAGTCTCGTGTAAAGTTCATTTTGCTAAAGCTTTTGTCTGTGAAATAAAAAAACTGTACATTTTCTTGACTTTTCTCGTTGCAAAGCCTACTTTGCCACAAAGTATTGCTTATGACTACAAGCCTTAGGACTGATGAAGTACGGTACGCTACTTCTCCAACCGTCAAATTAACTAACTTTAATATACGAGGTAAGCAGAAAATTCTACTTATGTCGTACGGTAATTTTCCCTATAAACACCCTATACACATTAAGAAATCACAAAATTTTCCGTACCAGTGTGATCATATTACGTTATATGTAAGGGAATATAAGGTAATTTTAGCTCATATTTTTGAGGTAGGCCTTCATTTACTTGCTGGCCTCCGTAACTTAGTTGGTTAGGCATAGTTCTGCGGTGCAGTAGGCCCTGGGTTCTAATACCAGTTCGGACATGAATGTTGTCTTTTCCCTTCACCTGACTTTACTCTCGTTGGCTCGTGAGTCTATGCTCATTAGTTTCTACAGTTTTGACGATAATATATATATATATATATTTTTTTTTTTTACTAAACAAGAGCAGATATGAAGAATTTGTTTGACATTTTGTTTGAAATGCGATTTCTGCAATGATAGCTAATTTTTTCAAAGCAAGAAATTATACAGTTTCGACTAAAACGTCAATTAATCAGAATTTAGTTAATTACCTAATTAGCTTAAGGTTGTTCACGTGGCAAAAATTCAAAATTTTATATTTGCTCGGCATAGTGTTAGTTTTATAGACGTTACTTGTGACTACATTTTCCACTTGTAGAAATTGTTTAGCCCACATAGTTTTCCCATGGCGGAATGTCAAAGTCAGAATTTGCAAGTTACAGGAACATAGGTTTAACAAACACCAAGTAACTTACTCTAATGAAATAATTTAAACTTAAATTAGATATAATGGGCACTATGCTAAAATATTTAAAAACCGAAAACAAAGTAATTTTGTCTTTTTTAAAAATTGTCACAAATGAGGTAAATTTTCGTCATTTTCGGATTTTTTAAAAAAGTACAAAGGAATTCCATTCTGTGTTTTTAAATCTTTTAGCATATTGCCCATTATGTCTAATTTCAGTGTAAATTATTTCATTCGCGTAAGTTACTTGGTTTTTGTTAAACCTATGTTCCTGTAACTTGCAAATACTCACTTTGACACGCCGCTATGGGAAAAAGTATGAGAGCTGAAAAATGTCTACAAGTGGAAGATGTAGTCACAAGTATCGTCTATAAAGATAACAATATGCCAAGCAAATATCAAATTTTGAATTTTTGCCACGTGAACGCCCTTAAACCATAGTATTTACTACATTGAAAAAATATCAGCCAACATGGATAAGACGATATAAACGAAACAATCATACAGATGTTTGATATCTGCTCTCGTTTAGGCGTAAAAAAATTATATTGCTAATAAAAGAAGAAATTAGATAGCTTGGCCTTAAGACCTCGCTGTTTCAGGGACGTAAAACCCTCTCACCAAAATTTTCTTTCTTTCCTTACAGCGTGAAGAATTGCAGATGTATTAAAATAAGGGTAGGTTGCAGAAAATATTTTATTGTTCTTAGTAAATGCTATAAATAATATAATTAGCTAATGTAATGTTAACCGGCTGCAAGCTGCTTTGTTGTGTATTGACTGTTGTAGAGACACTATAAAAATTGTTGAAGACGTTTCGTGAAATATCAGTTTATTCAGTTGAATTAACAATGTTTTGTTCTGTTATAGGACCTCTACTTTCAGTCACTTAAACAAATCAAACATCTCCTCCAACCCTTTAAAAACCGTCAGCTATGAAGATTTTAACAAATATATATATATATATATATATATATATATATATATATATATATATATATATACATGTACGTGTGTGTGGAGTTTCATGAGAACAGTCTATTCAGATTTAATCAGCACAACATTTGTGATCAATGTTATACAAATTATATTGCTCTCGTTTGAAAATTTAAGAATTACAAATAGTCTTTAATTAAAGGAACTGAGATAATGTATACGTACTTACTATAGTTATTTGCACTCTTTCTATACATTTGTAGGTACAGATTTATTATGTTAACATTGAATAGATACACAGCGTGGACCAGAATTCATGTGCCAAACACCGGGATGGGATTGTTTATGTAAAATAAAGAGGGGTTACACTGACCAACACTATTGTCTGGTGAATATTAAGGAAGCTACAGGTCTTTGAAATCAAAATTTTGAAATACATTTGTTGAAAATACTAGAACGCATAAGAGATGGAGCCACCAAAATTGGTACAGAGCTCTAAGGATCGGGGTAAATGAATTTGTGAAAGTATGGTTGACGCAACGTTCCCCTTCACTGCTTATGTAGAGGTTACTCAACCTATTTGTTTAAGTAACTTTTAAATACTAAGCGGTATTTAATATTAAATGCAAATCATTGCTTATCGCGCAAAATGAAGGGGAAAGTACCTCTTGTGTGTAAATTCACTCCGGTAAACCGTTTTCAAGGAAATGCAAATCAAAATACGAAGGCGCAGTGTAACCCCGCATAGGTAGGCAATACAACGGCTACCTGAGCCATGCTCTTAAATATGTGAGAAATTCAGTACCACACATATTTCACATAATTTTGAACATATCGTAATGTAAACGAATTCGCAAGTATGAATGTCATGTTTGGTCATTTTTTGTATTAAAGTAGTAGGGTTTTTCATTATGAAACGGTTTCTGCGATTTGGTTTCTAAAAATCTTGAAACACGTAAAATATGATATCATGTCTAGTGTCCATTTGGGATAATTATTTTAGCCTTAGCATACGGGAAATCCTGTACTAAACCGGATTGTTAGCAAGCCTATACGGGTGTCCAGAACACCGTAATAATAAACACACACCGCGAATCCTGGACTAAATTGGAGACGAAAATGTTAGTGACAAAATGTTGTACGATGACATTTTACACGCACAATGTGGCAACACTGCACTGTAGTTAGTCCCTTCTTGTCAATATATAGATCTTTCTTCAGACGGGTTGTACCCCTACAACTCCTACACTCAGAGGTGTAGTCGGGTGTAATGAGTGTAGACGGACAGAGACCAGAGGTGTAAGGATGTGCAGAAAGTCTGCCTGAACGCCTTGGTGTAGTTCAGGGTGAATTACTTTTGTTTATTTTCTGTGTTAGTATCATGGCGGCATAACGTAAATGCTTTGAGACATTCGGATGCAGGCTAAAGTGGATGCAGGTGATGGATCCGACAATGAACCTTCTGTTCTAGCTTATATTTAAGAACTCTGCACAATGTTTTGCGTGAATTACGATTTTTAATTAAAATTACATTTTATTCCTATAACCTTAATGGAGGTGTCCATGTTATATGCTTTTATTTGTACCAGATTTTTTTTCTCTTATTTTAGACACAAAATGTGACTAAATTTGGCTCTTATGAAATTTTTTATCTCTCATAGTTTTCGCGTAATGGCGTGTTAAAGTCATATTTTGCGTGTTTATGTTTTAAGGACTACACTAAAACCAATTGACATACCAAACTAAAAAAATCAGAGTCGATAAAGACATTGCCGGCTACAATGGCATGCTCATAAAAATAAAGAATAAAAATTATTTGAATTTAAAAAATGCTGAAACTAAAAAAAAAATTCAAAAAATTCAATACTTTTTTAAATACAAATAATTTTTATTCTTTATTTTTATGAACATTACATTGTAGCCTGCAATGTCTTAATCCACTGTGATTTTTTTGAGTTTGGTGTATATCAGTTGGTTTTAGTGTAGTCCTTCAAACGGAAACATGCCAAATATGACTTTAACAAGTCGTTACGCGAAAACTATAAGAGATAAAAAAAATTCATAAGAGCCAAATTTCGTCACATATTGTGTCTAAAATAAGAAAAAAAAAATGGTACAAAAAAAGATTAAAAATGGTGATGAAAATTGTGGTCGACCGCGCCCTTAAATTTATTGTATTAGTTTTACGAGTTGATTTATAATCATAGTAGTGTGATACATAACCTACAGAACTTGAATAAAATATCCCAGTAGCCTACATATAACAGTATTTTACATACCTTCCGGATGAAACTGAATACAATTTTTAATATTTACCAGAAGTTCTAATTCTAAACTAGAATGGCCAACATCTTATAAAACACAGCTACTTGGAATAATTTTCTACAATAGTGCCAATACGTGTTTTAGAACTTCAACACTCAAACTACTCCGTATCGCAGATGTGGTGTAGAAAGTGTAGAACCGGAGTGTGAAAGTTGTAGTTACCCCTGCCGCCTTAACCCTTTGGTAGTAACAACCAAAACGTCACATCCGGCAAGAAAAACGCGAAATTGTAGTTTGGGAGCAGAGACGTAAAAGTTGCAGCTAGGTGCAGACCACCTCAACAAAGCTTACGTCAGTGTACACCCCTGAGCGATTTCAGCTCAACTAGAGGCAGAAATTGTCTCTTTCCAAACTAATAACATATTGATCTTCCTAACGTGCAGTAGAATTAACCTTACCCCGGCGTTAATTAGAAAACATTGAGGCGAAATGACAGAGGGCGTAGGCGGAGAACAGAGAGACTAGACAGGGCAGACCAAAGCCTCCAGTCGACCGAAGAATTGACCATGCGGGTGCTACATCGCACACTCTACACGAGAGAACGCGCCCGCAGATAGTATATCAGGGGACTACCGCCCCTTCCAGGTGTAAGCCCCGGTGCTAATTTGGGCGCGGGAATGGCCCAGATAAAGAGATGCCGGCCCCAGAAACAGCGGGTAGGACGCCCGCATTGTCCGCTCTGAGGGTGGGTGAATACAGTATGGGCGAGGGAAGTACTACAACCACCCCTTCACGCTTGCCACCCTTCATCCCCTGGCTGGCGCCTAGAAAGGGTCGGGCCCGGCAAACTCACCCCTAATTATACTATTCACACCCCGTGAATAACCGTCTGATGACAGAAACAATGGGGAGCGATTCTTGCGCCAATTATTAACTCTGATTTCGCCGGCGAGGGGGCTGTACGCGCGCGTGTGTGTATGTAAGAGTGAGTGAGAACCGAGGGAGGGGAAGGGTTGGAGAGGGATAAAGAGGGGGAGATGTGCCAACCCTGTTTCCCCTCCCTTTTGACGACGAAGCACAAAGGTGGCAAGGATGGGCGCAACGTCGCCCACCCCGCGGTATTCAGTGGCGCGCGGAAGTTCATATAAAGAGCCACGTATCCACTTCCCCTCCTCCTCTATCTCAGCACCCCTACTTCACACACTCGTGTTATATTTACAGGGCGTCCAGAAACAACTGCATAATAAGCACACCGCGCGAATCCTGGGCTAAACTCGAGTGTGAGATATTTTGGTCAGCACTCAACATCGAGGTCTTTAACGCTGGTGAGGGGTGACATGAGGTGAGTATGGAGCAGCACCGAAATGAGAGGGTGGGGGGATATCCCTGAGATAACCCACCTACCAGCGACATCTTCCGGCACGATTTGCACATGCGAAAATCCGGGGAATTGAACAATGATCACCTTGGTGAAATACGCATGGTCAGACCATTCGGCCACCGTGGCCATCTAAACTGGAGACGAATATGTAAGCGGCAAAATGTACTACATTTTACGTGCACAATATGGCAACACTGCATGGAGACAGACCCCGCCTGCGCTCCATGTCAAGTGAACGCAAAATCATGTTTAAACAGCTCGGGATTTTAACCTGCACCCATGATACGCAGGTCAGAACAATAGTAGTAAGATCAGTAAGATATCTGTGGAGCACAAAAGGAAACTAACTACAGTGCTATGCTGCCACCCTGATCACGTCAAATGTCACTAACATTTTCGTCTCTAATTCAGCCCAGGATTCGCGTGGTGCGCTGATGCGTTTGATTTTGGATGCCTTGATAGAGACACACAGACAACTTATTGCCACCGTCCTGACCATCATATTTATGCACGCAAGTTCAAATCCTGAACAGCGTCAACATGATTATACGTTCACTTGACGTAACATACATACAATATTATATGGCCGTACAGATTGCCTTCGTAGCGTCATCGGTTGGGCGCCGGTCTACACAGAGAAAAAGGTTTACTACAGTTAACCATACAGTTATCCAACAAAATTTTTGTTAACGAAACAATCTGTGAAAAGGGTAACAAATTGGTTTTGCTGGTATAACGATAATTCATGTTTAGCGGGACTAAACCCTCCCTGTTGTGGTAACAAAATCAGCCAGGCAACCATATATTTACTTGATTCAACATTTACACGGTTGTTTCGCCGTATACGAACATATTGTTGCATGCTGTGTTTCTAGGGCCGGATGCCTGGAAGCTATGTCGAAACACCTTATGGACTAGCCCATGATTCACAAACCTGATGGCTACGTGGTGGGAGTCACGCCGAACTACGTTATAGAGACCTGTGTCAACACGAGACCGGCCTACGAGGCTCAAGTCATGTCCCAAGCATAATTTAATGTCTATTGTTAGACCCCTGAAATTCCGTGGATCCCCGAAGTTTGTCCAAAGTATATAAGCCCGAATCAACATATTTGGAGAGAGTTCGCTATGGTCGTGCACTCGTGCAAGAAGAAGGTGCTATGCTTGTAGAGAGAGACTCATGAAGACATCTTGGTGACGTCAGAGTCTACTGTGAGGCCGCAGGCACATACCTTCGGAGCAGTATTGGGCGGAACAAGAGGACTGCTGCTGCGTGTCCACGGACAACAAGTAGGTGCGCGACAGGAGTCGAATCGAATACCTCAAGAGTGAAGATAGTGGTGCATTCGGGGTGCTGCGCAGCACGTGGTGAGTCATCACCACTTCGGACTGTTAAGGTTGTACGTTGTCACTATTTGAAAGACTGTTGATTGGATATATGACTAAATTTTTATTGTAATTTGTAGTCTTTGATTAATGGGAAATATTTGTGTGCTTTAGTTGTCAAAGCTAATTAACGTTTCTGTGACACAGTAGTAATTGTGTGCATAATTAAAGGTGTTGTGAAAGTTATACTTGATTGCTGTTCTGTGTATTTTTGTAAGCCTTGTGAGCTAGTAAATCATTAACTTAATTAAACTATTTTATTTCTAATTATAAGACTTCTATCTCAAAGAGCTCAGAATTACCCACTTTTAAATTTTTGCTGATCTTGATAAGGTTGACTCTATCAAATCTTTATCTCTGTGTACAGTAAGAGAGGTCTTGGGTCCCACTCCCGGCTCGGGCATGGATGATGTGTTATTCTTTTAATTCACTTCACCCTCTTCGACTCTTGAAGACCTCATTGTTAAAAGGCTGCAAAACCCTTTTACATGGACGTGCAGCGCAAGAGAAGACTACCTATACGCAGTGTTGTCACATTGTGCACGTAAAATATCGTACAAAATTTTGCCACTAACATTTTCGTCTCCAATTTAGTCCAGAATTCGCGTGGTGTTCTTATTATGGGGATGTTTTTGGACCACATGCAGTGCCTTCCGTATGCCCGTGGAGAGTGATCGTAGTTCGATTCGCCGACGAACCCTTTCAAGCTTTCATCCAGCCGCATCATTTAAAAGGGGAAATACATGTTACATTGTAGGCCTACAAGTTTTCCACTTCATTTTGTACAAGAAATAAACCCGGTGATTCCTTGTACAAAATGAAGTGGAAAACATGAATGCCTATAATGTAACATGCATTTCCATTCACCCAAGAAGTTTGTTGGAACGGTTCTTATCCTTCCCGTAAGTTTTAAGGCGTTTGTACTTGATACACCGTGGCAATTTATTATTATTCAAAATATATGACTGTAAAATTGAATGTCTGTCCTAACTGATGTGTGACTATAACATTCATTCGAAGTTTTGTGAGTCGCGAAGATTCCTGACCAAAAAAAAATTAATATAGAAGCAAGAATCGCGGGAAAAACTTAGTAAGACATAAGATGTTAAATAATTTATCTTTAAGTGTGTTTTCAAAATTGTCTGCTTCTTACTTTGGAGCTAACACAAGGGTTATCACTTAGGTTGAGTTAATTACTTAATTTCGTCAGTTCTTTTCATTATTTTCTGTAATTTCTTACACGTAATGAGAAAGCATAAACCAACAGAATAATATATTGTTTACTAGTTACCCAAGATATTAACTGACAGAAAACTATTAACTTTACATTGATGAGATAAGAAGACTTGTTTGAACTTTATAAAAGTTACATAGCTTGAATTTTTAACGTTGATGTTTTTTTTTTTTTTTTTTTTTTTTTTTTTTTTTTTTTTTTTTTTTTTTTTTTTTTTTTTTTTTTTTTTTTTTTTTTTTTTTTTTTTTTTTTTTTTTTTTTTTTTTTTTTTTTTTTTTTTTTTTTTAATGCCGCCACCTAGGTACGGCGAGGAAAGACTGAGATGTTGAGATGTTATAAAAAAGATTTGTTCGAAAATTACTGGGCGTTCTGCTGTAAATTTCGGCTACTTTTCTGTTTTCATAAGTAGGGAGCGTCCTACCCCACACTAATTTTTGAAGAAACCGCACTTCTGTTAAATTAGGGACAGCAGTCCAATTTGGTTATCGATACTGTCTGGAGTGTTCCTATAACAATCTGTTCTGTGGAATGTAACCCATGTGTTCTGTAAACGAAAGATGTTCTCTGCTCCTTCTGCAGAACAAATTGTTATGTGAACCATCCCAATAGTACCGACACAGACAGGAATGTTCATCCCTATTTCTGCAGAAGTACGGTACCTACAACAATACTTCTCTTTCAGTACAGAGCCCTGGTAGTAGTAAGAATAGGGAACTACGTGTTAAATTTAATTAGTTTTTGCTCAGTAGACTATCTGCCGAAGCTACATAACTGTCACCACTAACATTTTTGTTCATCTCAGTGCCTCTATGCTGCTATAGGACACGGCCGTAAAAGAACAGGTCTGGACACTCGCCTAGAAACTTGACCTTCCTTGTTGTTTAGCTGCAGTTCGCCAAGTTACCGAGAGAGTTGTGCGTCTTGGGCGCTGCAGTCAGAGCGGTCGGGCTCAAACTCCGCCCACTTTTTTCCAGCGTTTAAATTACAAGGATAAACAATTTATCAAAACGTATTTTTTATCAATTTAGGAAATACTTCCTTCGCTCAAAATCCTGAGGCATGGCTCCAGCAATTTTTATTTACCATCATTAACCACAAAAATACATCATTGATTAATAAAACACAACACAGAAGCGTGCGTTGAGCTTTGCTACAAACATTCCAAAAACGAAATTTTAGGGTCGCCGCTTAAAGTCCCATAGAAAAAGAGTAAAACGAAAACACTGCACACCAGTTTGGCGCACCGCTAATAGAAGCGAAGCGCTTACTGCGTGTGGAAGTCACAATTTTACCGCTCCTCTTACGCACCAAACCTGGAAAATTACATCTGCTTCATAGACTGGTTTTGGGAATATTATTTCTTCAATCCTAAAAGCAAGCAGCTATTGTAATGCTCTTTCACAGATACGTTGTAAACTCGTTGACTATGTAGCCAATTTTGTACAGAAAAGATGTATGGTTCTGCTTAGTTACCAACTTAAACAAATTTTCTTAAAATTGATATCCAGCCAAAGTTATTACATGTGGGATCCAATTCCTTAATTGAGAACATATGTTTTAAGTATAAAATGGAAATAAATTATTAAAAACGGACTCGGAAGGTGTACAGTTGAGAGCGTAGAAAACTGTGTTGCCTCTAGGTATTTGCTGCATGTTGTTTATGCATCGTAGAACGATACAATGTTTTGAATAGCTACACTGTAAAAAATCTTCGTATAATGTTTAGGATGTTATTATCCCAGACACAGTATGGGACAGTTACCATACTTCGTCTTGTAAATATGCAAACTTTTACAGTTGTTACAATTCAAGTCTGGTAACTTTAGTATGCATTTGACTGTTTTATAATTAGATTTACGAGTGTTATCATGGATGTCTGGGAAACAATTCTACCATACCTACTTTCTTAGCGCTCCTATACGCACGTCTGGTAAATTTACAAACTATTTTTTAGAGTGTACTGCAATTGATGTGTGTTTTAACTGCAAAAATATTTAGGTAAATTTACTCTAAATGCAATGGAAGCAAATTGCCACTACGTGTAAGGGAAATTTACTTCACAAATGTAAATGAAAGTTACATAACTGATACTGTAATTTTTCCTTAAATATTTGCGCAGGTTCTCTGTGGTGCTTTTACATAAAGCGTAGACGAAATTTCCGAGTCGTTTGTGCGGAGATCAACAAACCACCGTGTGGAAATTTAAATTTCCAGCACATGTTCGGAAATCAGGTTTCCCGCGCAAGGTTGGGGAAAATTCCCATACGCTTGATGAGAAAATTACCAACTTTAACAGTGTTAATACGACAGAGGGTTGCATAGAGACATGGATGACGAAAGCTGAGCACGTGTCTCTCAAGCGCATATATTTGCGAATAGTCTATGCAAATTCTGACCCTATTCCTGTACATTACTGGGTTGGCGAACCACTGATTGCTGTACCTTTTTCGAACGCAATTTTGTGTTAGTTTTGCTTGTAAACCAACAACCCACTTCTCTCTTCCCCAACTGATAAGCAGGCAGCTATAATGTGTTATTGATAAGGTCGCTCCAAACTAAAACGTTACGTGACTTTTTTCGACCTGCAAAATTGCTATTTCACCTTATAGTTTTCCCCTGACACGTCAAAATCTCAATTTAATTTTGTTTAAACTAACCTAATTAATTATAAATTTGTACGAAATAAATCCCAAACAATTTAATGTCTCGTAAAGACACACGCGAATTACTTTTTTTCTAGTATTTATAGAAGTAGATAATATAGTAACTTTTTCTTACTTCACAATAATATTTTTCATATAAAATACATACCAAATTCAATTTGGGGGGAAAAAATAACGTGTATATTTATACTGGGTATTATTGTATTAGTTTATGTGGTCATCAAGACTACGGTATGCTAAAAAAATTATAACATTCAAAATTTTACATTAATTTATGCAAAAAAACTGTAGTATGTTTTCGTAAAACTGACGAAAAATTCACAAGTATTTTCAACAATTTGAACAGTACTCGGTTCAAATATAAAATAATAAATATTTTCGACAAAGTAGCCTATGATCAGACGGATTTCACGCACGGGTTATGCCAAATCTCCCACACAGAAAATACGGTTTTGTAGTGACTACAAAATGTTTTGTCAATATGGACATCAAAAGAAAATTTGTAGTGATTTCAATCACTGCAAAACTTTATTGGGGGCAGCAAAAAACGTTTGTGGTCACCACAAAAAAAATTTGGTAAGGTCCATTACACAAAATATTTTGTGCTGACAAATAAGTGTTTTTTTTTCAGTGCTTCCTAATCAGACTGCCACCACTCTCTAGCACCACGCTGGGGTTGCCCCCTTCCCCTCCGGATTACGTCATTGGTTGCCTAGGAGACGAGCAGAGGCCGGCACTTGGCGGTTGACCTCAGTTTTCAACGTCTTTTATTATTTTTATATTTGTACCAGATATTTTTTTCTTATTTTATACATAAATTGTGACTAAATCTTTCTCTTAGGAAATTTTTGTATCCGTAATAGTTTTTGCGTAATGAGTCGTAAACGTCAAAATTTGGTTTTTACGGGTTTATGCACGCCACTAAAACAAACTGACAAACCAACCTAGGTTTCATAGTTATTCACAGTGTATAACAATGTTGTAGACTGTGATTTGATACATACAAAAATAAAAAATATATAGTTTTGCATGTATTGTTAGTTTTTGAGCCATATCATTTATTAAAATTGTATTATCAAAATTTTCTCTTCGACAAAACATAGGATACATTCTTGGTAATCAGGTTCACATAAATAATAATGGAATCTTTCATTAATTTGTCATGCAGAATCATTGCAAGATAATTATAGGTTAACTTAAAGAATTCTCTTGCAAAGATTCTGCATGACAAGTTATAACCTCCCTCGGTTACTTTTGCAGAGAAAATATACACATTAATTTTAATCACAGTTCTAGTATGTGTTACTAGCAGAGAAATAATAAAGACGGAATTTCTTTCTTTTCTGAATACTTCGGAAACCCGTGTTTAGCTAGTCAGCCCCACGCCTCTCTCGACGGCTGCAACTAGTGTCTCCACAAATAATTCACGGACCACGCGAATATCCGCACTAAGGAACAACCACCTCTCGTGGTGTTCACGCCGAAGTCCTATCACATACGCGGACCCCCGCGAATTCCCGCGGCTCGGGACACAACCACCTCTCGTGGTGTCCGGATTGCGAGTCCTCGAAACCAATACGCGGACCCCGCGAATTCCCGTGGCTCGGGACACAACCACCTCTCGTGGTGTCCGGATTGCGAGTCCTCGAAACCAATACGCGGACCCCCGCGAATTCCCGTGGCTCGGGACACAACCACCTCTCGTGGTGTCCGGATTGCGAGTCCTCTAAACCAATACGCGGACCCCCGTGAATTCCCGCGGCTCGGGACACAACCACCTCTCGTGGTGTCCGGATTGCGAGTCCTCGAAACCAATACGCGGACCCCCGCGAATTCCCGTGGCTCGGGACACAACCACCTCTCGTTGCGTCCGCGGCACCAGTCTCCCAACAAACCTAACCGACGCATTCGCGGCACTTTCTCTAAAAAACTCCCCCCTTTTACTCCCAGCCAATCACAGGCTCTGTGGACGACTGACATAACTAAACATGGTCTTTCCTCCGCACCGGTTTAATACATCTTTTTAAAATTCATACAGCTTGACATTAACATTCACACCAAGTTATATACAAAATTTGAACTCTCGACGCTAGTTAATAATGAAGTTAATATTAAATTTTACTGCAGGGGGTAAGTGAAGCCACGCCCCTGAGCTGACCTACTTCTTGCCCCTTTAGCCTTGGTTCCCACACAAATTCAAGGCTGTGGGCGAACTCTCGGCCGCCATTCCTAGATTTCTCTTTCCTTCGGCGTGAAGGGTTAAATAGCCATGACACAATTCAAAAATTCAAAATACTCCTCTCCAACCCTTCGCCTCTGGCCTATAAACAAAACTAAATTAAAAATAAATGAAATTAAACAAATTATTACGATTGAACAAGATAAAACACATAATTCTGATTACAATGAAATGTCAACGGATTCTCTACGACAATTTTATCATATTTTGCATTATTTACAATGAACATTACATTTAATCAAAATGAATGGCAAGGAGGCCTGTTACAAAGTTAACGAAAGATTAAATTATTATTTATGCCAAGCAGTTTAGCAAGAATGTATCCTATGCATTGTCGAAGAGAAAGTTTTATAATACAATTTGAATAAATGTTATGGCTAAAAACTGAAAATACATTAAAATTGTCTAACACTTGCTTTTAAGATGGCCTTGAAGAGCACGCGCCTGGTCCACCATAGATCGAGCCTGGCTGTCCCCAGTACAGGAAATTTGTAACAGTCGAACTGTGGTTTCGTAAAGTAGCTAATGTGTTTTAGTTTTACTATCGCATTCAAAGTCACGAGACCTATATAAATACCAACTGAATTAGACTCTTATCTACACAAGCCCAACTAGCAGCGAAAATTGTCTTATGCCACCTTCATATTTCGTTTCCTAACATGTAGTAGAATATCACGTATTTCACAATATTAAACTTTTGACAATAAAGTAGTCTAATAACAGTTTATTTAACTTGTAATGCTTGATGCCAACTGCAGACGTATGGACTGCTTCTTCACGAACATATTCTAATCATAGAGACATTTAAACAAGGCTTGGAATTTTTTTCTCACGAAACATTTTTTATTGAGAGATTTTTACCAATGTATGATACACTCTTCCTTCACTAAGCCATAAACCTACCCAGGCTAATTTTAATTCTACTACAGGTTATGAAGATAATGGGATTTGTTATGGACGAGTTTATAAAGGGATGATTTTCGCTGCTATTTCCGTTGGAACCAAAAAGGGGTCTAATAAATTTAAAAATGGTAGTAAAACTTATGTTAGGTAGGCTAGGTAGAGAAAAATTACTCTTTTTTGTTTTATTGAATAACGAACATATTTAATTTTTCTAATTTTATTCGTAAAAAATAAAATCACTTCCATCGTCACGAAAACTCTGTTAACCGGAAATTCCAACTCCTAATCAACCCCAGAACCAATATCCCGGGCAACTAGCGGCAGAAATTGTCGCTTGCCAAACTAACGTCATTGAGCTTCCACACTGAAAGAAATTTCTATCAAATATTTGTTTGAAAAAAAAAAGCGAAATAAATACTTTCTTGAGCTAACAAATTTAAATTACAAAAACAAAATAATAAAGGCAACACATCTCATTTTTGTGAACCCAACAGAAATGTGTTTATTCGGCGGAAGTAATATGATACACACAAACGTACATTTTTGTGCGCCAACCAAGCCATTAGGTTTGCGCCGTAGATTGTTACCACACTTTGAGACTTATTTTGTCATTTCTGTGACAACAATCATTTTGTCGATATTTGTAATTGTATTTAACTATGCTTCTTCACTTAAATCCTGAAAAAAAAAAAAAATAAATAAATAAACAAAAAAAAAAAACGAAAAATGAAGACGTAATGTGTTAGGAATATAAATCTGCATAGATTCCATGCATTTAACGAGCCATATATCTATTAGTTATCAATCACCAAAGTTCAGTTTTGACCATGCATGCTAATGAGCAGTCCTAAGTGTGATGAGTCCTGGGTTCGGTTATAGACGTAATAACGTTTTCTTATTGGGCCGTCACAGTAATGTATGTCCAACTATAGTCATGCACTAACCAAATATTACACCTGCCCAGCAAAAAAAATTAATAAAATAAAGAAAATAATATTACTGTGGAAAAAATATTTCGCTTTAAACGAATTATTTGGTTTCTCCAAGCAAATTTTGTTTAACTAAACTAATGCCGTGTCCAAAACGATTATTTGGGTTGATGAATCAACGACGTGGCCAGATTAGTGATGTAAGTAAGTAAATATTTTGGGATTTAAGAAGTACAATTTACTGTGGTGAACTAGCACCCAAAATGCCCTTATAACTCCGTAAATTCGTCTGCTGCTGTTCACGTAAGTTTTATTTTCCGCGTTTCTGCTGAAAACAGAAACTAGTCCATTAAAACAGCAGTAATCAAAATTAAAAACCCATACTGATATTTCGTACGTGTGCGTGTGGGCTATATATAACGACAATTTCGTATTTGGTAAACAAAAAACCAACGTAGAGCTTGTTTTGCAGGAAGAAAATAAAACGGCTGAATTATTTGTCTATAATAAATAAGTTTAATTAACGATTTATTCAACGGAGAACGTTAAAAAGAATATTGAAATACTAACCATTCTCAAGTTTCCAACTTTTACCGAATGCAGTGCTGTTTTATAACGTTCGAATTGATCGACCCTAAATACCCAAACAAAAAAACCTTAGGAGTTAGTTTCAGACACGGCCTATGCCGTTCTCCGATTGTAACGAGTGTTGAAGTAGAATATTTATTTCATATGAAATCACCCGATGGTGGCTGCATGACCAATTTTTCAAACTACGAAACTTGTCACATATATTCCTACGCATATTAGTACTTCAAAACTAATTTTTATAAAAAAATATTTTGCCATATTGTTTTTTTTTTTTTGTACTGTGGTTTTTGCAACTTAGTGCACACCAGTTGATGCCAGTATTGACATTTACTTAAACACTTGCAGTGTAATACATATTTAAGCTAGAGCCTTGAATCAACAACCGTTGTCTTACTAATGGAAGTGTGAAGTGAGATGTGTAGGAATATATGTGACAAGTTGCGTAATTAAAAAAATGACAATGTAACCAAACAATTTTTATTGGGAGATTTCACATGGAACGACCCTAAACATAATCCCAGGTAATGTATACTAGTAGTATAAATATGAAACAACAAATGTAACGCTACAGAGCAGGGACTCCGCCCACGTGTGTATCTACCCACGCGTCATCGCAGGGATCGAAGTCCGCCGACGCGCCGGTCCCGCATCATAACTTCGTTACCGGCACAATGACGACACGTGACCACGTAGAGAGCGGAGATTGGTGCTCGTGCTAGGGGTAGCCGTGACCCTGCAGCTAAACTAGAGAGGGGGGCAGTTGGGGAGGGGGTCACCCGACCAGCAGACACTGTCAAAACCAGAGGGTAGGCACGTCTGTACAATGTATGGGAGGTAATGTACGATACAATAAGCAATACTTATTTCTACCACGAAGCAAATGATAAACAAAATATTATGTTCTTTGACTGCTGATCATCGTGCACTGAGATCTTGCACCAGAAATACGTTTTTGTTATTTGTCGTGTAGAAATAAATTTAACAGCTCATCAATAGAGGCATGAGTATTTCGCGTATTCATCTGGCAACAGCCTAGACTTCTCAGACCTATACACACACTGGCCAAAGTCAAATATCCATTGGCTTCTAACCGTAACACATATTACCCCCCCCCCCCGACATGATTTCTTATTTATCACTGGCTTGCAGTCGTCACAGATGTGTTAAAACAGGTGTCGTCTAATCACAGAAGGAGTAGTGAAGTATATATTATTGGTGTTCAAGCTGACCTAAAAACAATACGCGAAATAATCGTGCCTCTACTCATCAAATAATACGACCGTTTCAATACAAAATACATTATATTTGAACACATTGCAAACACAGCTTACGACACCGTAATGTTTAGTTAGCCACCTTCGCGCCTCACAGATATCTATCTTATCTTACTACTACAGTTCTGACCTGCATATCAAGGGTCCGGGTTAAAATCCCGAGTCCAAACGTGATCTTACGTATATACCTACTTGACGTAACATACATAAAATAATACCAGGACATGGAGCGCAAGAGTGGACTTTATCCGTGCAGTGTTGCCATATTGTGCACGTAAAATTGTCGTACAACATTTTGCCACTAACATTTTTGTCTCCAATCCAGCACAGGATTCGCGTGATGTATATATTAGTAGTTTGTTTCTGGTTCACCTGTATATGTGTGTGTGCACGTGCAAATACACATAATTAGGCCCTACACACAGACATATATCTGTACCTCGGAGGCATAAGAAACGATGTCCACTATTTGTGAAAATTCACTTTTTACCGTAAAAATTACCACCGTGAAGCAAGTTTATATCTTAATTTTTTTGAAAATTTTCTCCGCACGGAGTGCCGTATCAAATTTACTGTAAGTCAGTACCAGAAATTTTGAAACTTTATTGCTAGGTGCCGAAAATGCTTGTATGGCCCACAAGGGCGAGAGTCGCGTATTCGGCATAACTTCCCTACACATCGTGTTTGGACCTTCAAACTCGGTACATCATGGCTTGATGATAGCTATTGAGTACTAAAGTATAATGTAATTTCATATGAAATAAATATTTATTTAAGTTTTTTTTTTTTTGTAATTTTAGTTTCATATGTTGATTATAAGTACGTCATTATTACGCAATGTAGTATTTATTACCAGAGCGATTTTTTTATTATATTACCTTTAGGCTACACAGATTTATTGGTTACTACTTAGGCGCGGTACAAATTAAGCCAACTAGCAACTGGCATCGTACAATGCTAAAACATGTGCTTACTTCAGAACTCATGATAGAGTAAACGGAGAGTAAAACATTTAATGACATAAAGCATAAATCATTTTTTTTCTTTTTTAAGTAAATCTTACGTATTTACAGAGGCAGGTAAGTTGTACTTATTTCAAAGAATCTTCAGTATTCAAAAACCAAAATTACATTGGGCTTGACTTCATAACTTCTTCAATAGAATATGTTTATTCTTTATTCTTTTTATTATTTATTCTTTCATTCTGTTTGTTCCAATGAGTTATACAAGACTCGTTACTAGGAACTATAGGCCTACATACACATACAAATTGGCAAAGAGCATGGTACATATTAATTTTACACGGGGACGTTACTTAACATTGCATTAAATCAAGCAGTTTTTATCAGGTTACAGTGTGTTATATACATAAACATGTTAATTACTACGTGCATAGGTTCATAGGTCCACATTATTTACAACAGCTATACATCAAATACAATACTGATTACTTATAATACCTAAATGCAAGACAGGTATATGTGCTGGTATGAGGTGGTAATACTGCACTTCCAGCCATGTAATGCACACTAGTCTTATTATCTTACTTTTGATGTGAAACATTGCAACAATAATAGTTCGCAGATGTACATAGATTTATTTGAAAAACTGGCAGGGACACAGGGGGTGGCCATGCTTATAGAAATGTATGAGCACACGTGAAGCTGGATTTTTTGGGTGTAACATCATGGCGACAGGGCGCGGTTAGCCTCAGTTTTCAACGTCTTTTTTTATTTTTATATTTGTGCCAGATATTTTTTTCTTATTTTAGATATAAATTGTGATTAAATATTCCTCTTAGCAAATTTTTTTAACCCCTCATAGTTTTTGCGTAATGAGACGTAAACGTCAAAATTTGCACTTTACGGTTTTATGTACGCCACTATCACCAACTGACATACCAAACCGCAAAAATTCCCAGTGTATAAAATGTTGTAGGCAGTTATTTCACATATACAAAAACCAAAAATATAATATTATTTTATTTATTAAAACAGTTCAGAATTTTGCAACGATAATTTAAAAACATTCAAAGTTTCTTTTAAAAAATATATATATTTTTTCTGTTTTTATATATGTGAAATCGTAGCCTACAACATTGTTATACACTGTGAATTTTTTCGGTTTGCTAAGTCGGTTGGTTTTAGTGGCGTACACAAAATCGTAAAGTGTAAATTTTGACGTTTACGACTCATTACTCAAAAACTATGAGAGATACAAAAATTTTCTTAGAGGAAGATTTAATCACAATTTACGGCTAAAATAAAAAAAAATGTATGGTACAAATATAAAAATAAAAAAAGACGTTGAAAACTGAGATGAACCGCCCCTTAACTTATCGTTACGTGATAAGTTCATATTTAAGTCCTTGTTTCAAGCAAAAACTAGTTAACTAATGTTATCGGTTACGTAGCTTAGTTGCGTTAACATCCGAGATTTTTTTTTGTTATTTAAAGGTGAATAAAACAAATGTTAGTAGCCTCGCCGCTTCGCCGCTTTATTGTGACACCCAAAAAAGTGATTTCAAATATGTCATAAGACGCTCGCGCTGTCTCCTCACTATTCTTTTGGGGTGACTGCAAAGTTCATTTTGTTTCCCAAGTAAATTGTCAGTAAAAATTCAATCTGTATGTTATTCTAACATGCCAAACGTTTTTCTCCTCTTCAAAAAAAAAAAAAAACACGGCATCCGACGTTATTCGTGTAAGTACTTGAATAAAAAATATTAACTAGCTTTGACTTGTAAAAGTGCGAACATTTTGGCACTGTTACTAGCTGAAGCGTAAGAAAAATATGCTCATGCCTACAAATACTTTCCAAGGGGATGTCCTAATGCTTTGAAATCAGTCAAAGATAATTCTGTCATTTACAGGTTCTTCCCGATACGCTGAGAGTTAAAAACATCCAATCCTTGAACATTACGCAGAACTGCATATGTGCACTTTAGGCTCGGCAACAGTCGCCATATTGATTTATTGCATTTTTCGCTCTTATGAAGTTCTGAGAAGAAAAATGTGAAATTTGTTTGTATAGTATCAATTATGCTTACCTTGCGCTATACAATAAGAGCGTCGCACTTGAACTTTTAACATAGGCTATATTTAAACCGTTAAAAGTCGTGCAATTTTTTAAAAATATTCTTAACTTGCTCGACTGATTACGACTTAAATATACGTTAAAAGTTCAACTGCGATATTTTATTGTAGCGAAAGGTGAACAGAATTGATATCATATCAACAAATTTCATATTTTTCTTCTCAGAACTTCATAAGAGCGGAAAATTAAATAATTCAATATGGCGACTGATGCTGAGCCATAAGGCGTTGAAAAAAAAATGGTTGCAGAATTCTTTTCACCGAAAATCGTGGGCCCTAATGATTGGGCGATACACGTCTGATACTCCGTAGTTGTTTGCAGACCAATAACAGGCATCAAATATTACAATAGCGGGATTCTTATTGGCTCAGTCAAATAGGGCAACAGCTCCAAGCCAGTAATAATCTAACAAGCTGAACGAATGTTGAAATCCAGCAAACAGTCAAGTTTTCCCGCGATAAACCGTCATCTCTAACCATCATCTCTACTCACAAGACAATTAAGTTAACCGCGAGATCGTCGCCATATTGAATTTGTGTAGTTTGTGTCATAACTTTTCTTTTGGGTCAGTTTTAGACGTCGTAAATATTTGTTTTCCGTGCTTGTTGTTACACATTTAATTGCATTTAGAATATTCTGTTTACATTCTAAACTACAACTACAACTGTGGGTCTATGGAACCATTATTTGACTATTCGGCGCAGACCCAAACTATCTCTTAGGCAGTAGCGTTCAGGAGTCAAAATAGTCGAAAATAGTGAGAATCTTTTCTTACTCCAAACCAGTAGCATCGTGCGCTTAGTGCGATTGGACGATTTTACGGCATGATTTAGCTGTTTATAGACGAATCACAAAGGTTCAATGGGCAGCGCACCAGTATTAGCATTGACTCAGTCAAATAGGGAGTGACGAAAAAAAACGTGAGAAATGAATACATTACTTTGAAGCCTAGCAAACAGTCAACTATTCCCGTGATGATTCGCTGCCTTTATTTAAGAGCCGCGGAACGAATTATCTAGCAAACTTAAGATTCTACTATCACCAAATTCTTTGCTTTAAAGCCGTGATACATGTTTTAGAGTACTGTAATTCAAACATTTTTGTTTGAAGAACCAGCAATTTAATGTCTGTGTTATTTAACATTTCTGCCCAAAATTGGTTTTATGCGTTAAATGCAATTTCTAAACAGTGGTAGAAAAACTGGATACTAATTTTTTATCGCTGTTTACAAAATGCATTTACAAAGTAATGCAAATTTAGGGCAGAAATGTTAAAGAACACACACATTAAATTGGCTCTTCAAATAAAAAATTTTTGATTTCTACTGTAAAACAAATATTATGGCTTTAAACAAAGAATTTGTACATCAGAGGTATAGTGGAATTGTAAGGGGTCGCTTAGCCGAAAAATTTTAATGTTTTAAACAATTTTATATTTGTAAGATAGACTATAGGTTTTTTTGTAGAGATAAAATGTGACTATTTTTTTTACCGTAATGAAACATTTTTAGCTTTCATGTTTTTTATTTGTAATGACATGTAAATGTCCAAATGTTGCACAAAACGATTTTATATTCTAAAGGAAAACCAAACGACTTACCTGATTGAAAATATTCAAACTGAGTAACGGTGTTCTGTGCTACAAATCTCCTACATTAAAACAAAACAAACAAATAAAATAATATTGCATTTTAAGTAATCTGGAATTTCTTGAATTTGAATTTAAAATGTCAGTATTTTTTTTTTTTCGTTACAAAGATATATTTTACTTTTCATTTTATATAAGAGACCTTGTAGACTACAATATATTTATTCAGTGTGAATTTTTTCATTTTGGTAAGCCCGTTGGTTTTTCTTTAAAGCAAAGACAGTTTTATGCAAATTTGGAATTTGACAACCAAACGCCTGTATTGTGTGTGAAATAGATTTCTGGAAGTCTACAACAGTACTTTATGTAGTACGTAACAGCAAACGTCACTAATATAATTTTCTCCTTTCCATACTGAAACTTATTAGAATACAGTGACAGTGTGTACCTACACAACACAACAGTTTTGCTACGGAATTCTATCGTTAAATATCAATCGTAATTTATTAGCTAACAAAATAAATAAGTAGGCCCTAATTGAGTAGACTAGAGAATTAAAGCCATTCTCCTTAGTTTATATTGTTTTTTCGAAAAATATTTTTTTAAGCTTAAATGAAAGCATATATAAAAAAACCTGCCAGGCAGTTTTGTTTGAAACTGTTTTTACCGCAATAACTATTTATTTCAAAGCAAGAAATTATACGGTTGCGACTAATAAGTCAACTAACCAGAATTTCGTTAGTTACATAGGCCTAATTAGCTAAAACCACATTATTCACTTCACACATCAGACAAGGAGATGACGATTGTAAACAAAACTGCCAAACATATTTTGATATCTGCTCTCGTTTAGGCGTAAAAAAATTAATATCGCTAAAAAAAAAAGCAGAAACAGAGAGCATGGCCTTATAAGAGGGCATCGGGCTTTATGCCCAGTACACACTATCGTTAATTCTCTTCTTAATTACTTACTTAATTCTGTTTATAAATTTCGATTGCGATTTCATACCAGAATTATGTAGCAAAACTTCTGTGTTGTGTACACACTATCTTTGTTTACTAACATGTTTCAGTAAATAAAGAATAAAAATATGTTTGTGATGTTGGTTGCTATATTCCATAAAGTGTATTGTAAAGTTCCCGAAAAATATTTCACAATACAAGACTTATGTGTAATTGCAAAATAAGTGAAACAATCTCGTATTCCTATTTAGGTTTTGTAAACTTCGATGGTATTTTGTTCTGTAGGAAACCTAAATTTTATTTCTATTCAAATGCTATTGGCAACCCTACTTGTGTACTTCGCAGGCGCGGTGGCTGAAACTGTGTATTGCGCATGCGTGTGAACAAACACTGCGATGAAAAATAGGACGGGCTCTATCTGTGAAATTAAGTACGGAATTCTGTGTAGAACCAGCGTAGTTGCGGTACACACTGTCGCAGCGCTACTTGTAATGAATTTGATACGGAATTCTATACTGAATTATGGCTAGTGTGTACCGGGCTTTAGACAGTGGAGAGTATTTGACCGCCAAATGAAAGACAGACACATCACGCCTGGGCGGCGCGGCGTCCCCGGGCGGACTGAGCGCCAGGACGAAACGCAAGTGCCTCGTGCCGCCACCTGTTGCGCTGCGGTCGCGCGCCATTCGCCTCCCACGCCGCTTCGCCAATGCGCGCCCCGCGCCCGGTCCACGGGAGGGGGAGGGCCAGCGCTCGCGCCACGCTATTGGCCTCTCTATTTCCCTTCCCCTACATTTTCAAACCATCCTCACTCCCCTCTGGCGCCAGCGCCGACAGCGGAGAGAAAATAAAGAAGGATAATATCCCAGGCCTTCATCCCTCCTTTCCTACTTTCCTGTGACGCTTCTTCCTTTTCACCCGCCCTCGCGGTGTCTTCGCTCTTCTTGTGTCTTTCCTGTCGGGGTTCTTGTCTCGCTCCCCTCCCCGCCGGACAGTCGGTGAGGAAGAGGGGGAGGCCACTGGTCCACGGGAGCACGTGCGCGTCAAAGATACCGGCCCCTGATAAACAAGACAGAGAGGCGACAGCGGGCTTCATTGAGTCACCGACCATCGCCGCGGCGAAACGCACTCACTCACACGCACCAGCCCTGGAGGATGCGTGCGTCGCACCCTCGTCGCGGTCGCGTCTAGTCAGGAACACATGTTACGCACGGCAGAGATGAACGCGTCGTCGCCGGCCAAGGCGCTGCAGCAGCACCAGGAGCACATCAAGAGGCCGATGAACGCGTTCATGGTGTGGTCGAGGGGCCAGCGGCGGAAGATGGCGCAGGAGAATCCCAAGATGCACAACTCGGAGATCTCGAAGCGGCTGGGCGCCGAGTGGAAGCTGCTCACCGAGATGGAGAAGAGGCCGTTCATCGACGAGGCTAAGAGACTCAGGTGAGCGACACATGCCTCCTGTTGTTCGTGGTCAAGTGAGAACCGGGGGGCAATTGAAAAAAGAAGCTATATGGGCGACACTTGTACATACACGTCAAGAAATACATCGATAAAGTGAGCATTGCATAAAGTTTCCTTTCGGTCATTTTTGCAGCCGTCTTTACTATATTTAATATGAAAACTTCTATGTAACTAAAATCCAGTGTAAACATTTCAACACTCTCAAAAGTTAACATCTTTTGGTCCAATAAAACATATTTTTCTCGGTTGAGTAGTGCTTAGTTTATAGTGACACTGGCAGTAGCCAGGATAACTACAGACAAACCTCTTTAATACAAACCTGAAGGGATTGAAGTTTAAGCAGATTGTGATGATGAGGTTAGTGTTAACAAGTTATTACAAATACACGAGAAATTTTGTAAATGTTTTCACAAGTTCTTTATATCCAAAATACAAACATTATTATCACCCCAACGACTGTCTTTAGCAAGTAAATTCGGTATTACATTGTTTTATGCTCAAAAATAACTATGGAGAACGGAAGTTGATATTCAGTTTCTCATATAATTCCAAGGGGAAGGAAAACCAATTTGTATTAATGACAACTTTGAATTAACAGGGTTTGTATTAACGAGGTGCCGCTGTAGTTACATGTTAAATTATATTCGAAAGCTCAGTCAGGTTTAATGGCATTACTTCTGGCCAGAAACCAAACACTACATCGAGAAGGAAATATTGATACATGTGGCTCGGAATAAAGTGAAAACTTTTGAAGGCCTAGTTTCAGAGTTTCTTTCGTATGATTTGCATCCTGTCGTCATTTACAATTAAAACCAGAGCAGCCTCAGTATTAATTGAAGTGTTTAGATTGTATCGTACTCAATATTTTAAAATATTTTCTAGACAGGGTGGTTTTTAGATGATCTCATTTTATCGTGAATGATCTATACATGTGTTAAACGCATGGGGAACAAATTACGAGTATGTTCTTCGGTGTGGTTTTGAGAATGGAAATACTTATTTCTCGCGGATTTCAGGAAATTCAGCCTAAAAAGATCCCATAGTAATGTGGGCCGCACAAATATGACCTCAAAAAGTCAGGGGAGACAGGTTCTGAGCCATATTTCATATTATTGAACATGTAAATTCACATCGTTGTTCTCACAAGGGATCTAAGGTAGGCAGCAACCCTAAGGCATGATGCAGTGCAGGAAGTTTGTAGTGTATATTTTTATCACAAACTGTTGCACGTGCATGACTGGATATTTTACATAAAATTATTGAAAGATTGAACTGTTCGGGAATCGTACTTTGCATGTGGTAGACCGCCTATAGTTATTTTTTTTTTAAATCAAATCTTGAAAATGGCACAATAGCTTCTTTTCAACTGCCTGTTGAGATGGAAGCGCAACTCAAAAACTTTTGGAGCCTGTACTTGTGAACAGTGTTTCCGTATATACCTTGCGCTAAATATATTCAGCGTCACTGTGGTTAACACGTGGATTTATACGTCAGCTTCGGTAAACATTAAGTGACTATTAGGCTACATTCACGCGCACTTGAATTATTTTCGGTAGGCCTATAGGTTATTTCTTGAAATTAGAATATAAACAAAATTAAAAATGTATTTAATCGTTCATACCAAGCAACAGACACTCAAAAACTTTAGCTAAGGCCGGCCAGAGTCCTTGGGCGTGTGATGCATGATAGTAAAAATTAAGTTAGAGACCGAACAATATTTACCACCAGTTAGTAGCCCACTAAAATATTATTTTTTTGTAAATTTGTAATGCTATGTTTACGCCATGTTTGCTAACAAAGTTAGAAAAATAGTTTTATAGGATTAACGTTTTTTTATATCACATCAAAAAACTGTAGAGTTTTTCATGTAACCCGTGTAGTGTTAATTAGTATCTCGCACCCACTTAACGCCATGACAGAATTTTCCCTATCAGCATATTGATATCTTTGCAGCTCTTGTAAATATAAAAGTGGTCGTGAGACAATGAATACAGTGTACTTGCTATATACAGGCTTAGTCGTTAATATATGGATAGTTCAGAGCATAAATAGACCAAGTCCATTTTCAGTAACTTCCTCGTTATGCGTGCAATGCATGTTGGAGATGTAAGTATGATCAGTATTTAACTCTATACCTCATATATAATTGTGACATAATAAATACATTATCAGTTTTGGTCCCCTGGAATTTTTTATGCCCAAAACACTTAAACCGTGTGTTTCTCATTACTCAAATAAATGGACTTGGTATAGTTGTGCTCTGAACCCTCCATATGCAATCCTGTGGACAAGAAACAGATGGGCCTATGCAACGTTGGGTCTAATGTGATCCATGAGGTTGTTTGATGGCCTCAAAATTGCAGGTTGAAAATGTGTAATTATGCCATATAATTTCACGTCAAACACGACAGTGTTACAGGCTGCCTACCTCCCAGGTATTCATACATCCCTCTCCAACTGAACATGTATGTGATTTATGTGGAAACGGCGTGGATTACAACCTACTCTCAAAGCTGCCTTTTAAATTCATATCTGCATATTTATTGCTTTCATGAAATGGCAAATCGCTATAGTGAATGGTCACAAAATTCTAAGGAATATGGGGTAACCAACCATTATTTTAAAATGAATGAGATGGTCTAATTTCTGCAACGTTATTTTTGTGGTTAGTTATTTAACGCAATTTATTTGTATAAAAAATTACGTGAATATTGTAAATATTTGTTGGTTAGTAATAGACTTATGCTTGTTTATTCCAAAAGTATAGCAGCTAATCGAACAAATATCTTACCTAAGTTATTTACTTGTTTTCATAACGTTATCATAACGTGGAGGCACTGGCTATAAACGTTAGCGATTTCCTGTAGCTGTAACTGATGGAGTGCTGATGTCATATAGCAGACAGTGCAATGTCAATAGATAAAGAAAGGATGTTGGAAACTTTATGTTCTAAGTTAAGTAAACGACGAGTAACTAGAAATATATTTACAGTGAAAATAAGTCAGCAGAGTTACGGTTAAATAAGATAGTACATATGCAAGGTAACATTTATCACACTTTTCTTGGATCCCCCACCTTTATCATCCAATTTAAGATAAAGAAGCAAGCGTAACTGTTTTCGCCGAAATAAGTAAAAAAATTAATCATCACTTCGTTCATCTGACTCAAATAGTTGTATCAGCCAACCTGTAACTCGTGTAGGAGATAACCAACCAATAAATTGAGTTCTTTTTATGTATGCTGAGCTAAGCTGTAAGTTGCAACACATAATCATCACTATTTTCTACACGGATTCACCTCCAAGTGTATTATGAATGAGTTCTCGAACGCACACGCCAACATACGTACGCCTTATGTACGCGTATATATATATATATATATATATATATATATATATATATATATATATATATATATATATACATGCATACATAGCCTAGATCCATTCGTATATTCATACACTGTAAAAAAATCTTCCTAAAATGTAAGTAATTAACCTAAATGCAATATGGAACAGTTACCATACTTCCGCCTTGTAAATATGCAAACTTTTACACTTGTTACAATAAAAGTCTGGTAACTTCAGTATACATTTGACTTTTATATAAAAAAATATTTAGGAGTGCTACCATGGATGTCTGGAAAACAATTCTACTATAGCCTACATTCTTTCTTAGCGCATCTATACGCATGTGTAGCAAATTTACAAACTATTTTTACAGGCTAGGCTTACACAGAGAAAACGGTATTGTGGTGGTTACAAAATGTTTTCTCAATATGTACGTCACCAAAATTTTTTGTAGTAGTTACAAAATTTTTCGTAGTCACTGCAAGACTTTATTGGGGGCAGAAAAAATTGTTTGTAGTCACCAGAAAAAAAAATTTTGTAAAGGTCCATGGTGATAAAATATTTTGTGGTGACCAACAAGATTATTTTTCAGTGTAGTGAGTTTAATTTGCAACAACTTAATATTATGCTGTAATAAATTATTCGGTAAATTTCTTTACCGGAAGTGATATACCAAGTTGTTTCCCACGTGATGTAGTAGCGCTCCTAAACGCTTGTCAGGAATTAAGCGAGTCAAATTCGTAATTTATATTAAAAGACTTGTTTAATAGCAACGCTTATCGTTTGCAAACTTACATAATGTGTATGGGTAAAAAAACTCCCACTATGTTCAGCAGTGTATTTAGGTATACTGTTGTTTACATACTTGCTATATTCACTAGCATTTCGTTCATTGCAATGGTCAAAAAATTAGAAACAAGTGTGCTAGTACAAAAGCACAGTTTTTTCTGTTTTTCGTTGCTAAATGAAGAGTTTTGTTTTCTTATTCAAAAAACCTTATGTCATGTTTTACTTGCAAAACTTGCAGGATATTGCAAGAATGGTAATATATGTGCAATATTGCAAGATCATGTTTACCTCGTTCATCCTTTCAAACTGTCCCGGTGAAACTTTTCAACAAAACTTGCAAAGTAAATCGAAGTAAAACTTGAGTTGATGTTTCGATTTGGTTTGGGTTTTCATACAGGCTATCATGAAGGAATAACAGTAATTTCAAATCAATTTTAATTCATAGCAATTTCGTCAGGAAATTAATTATAAAACTTTCAGATACAAGCAGGCTTCTAATGGAATATGTCTAATTTTACAAACATCATACAAACATTTTAAATAGCTCAGACGTCTGCTGAATTCCACCTGTTCTTTAGGTAGTTTTATAATTATTAACATAATTGGTGAGTGTAAAACCAGATATAAATTGTGACTTTGAATGTACAAAATATAAAGAATAATACGTGTAGTGAATTATAAACATGGTTTTAAAAAATGGGCGGAGTAAACACGGTTGACTTGCTAACTTTTCAAAATAATGTCCCTTCCGTAAGTAGTGTTGTGCTTTTTTAAATTGCCGTTATCTGTAACTGTTGCGAAATTCTCCATACAACATCTATAATACTGGTTTACATGCGTTAACTGAAATAGCTGATTATGTTACAATTTACTGTTATTAGGACTTTTGATATGATTCCTGAATTTTAAGAAAGTTATTAAAACCATATTTTAAATAGAAAAACTGTTCTTATAGCTACACCAATGCACAAAATACTAAATATGAAATGATTCAAGCTACATATAAAAATATTTTTGTAGGCCTTTTTATAGTTTTGCGTTACACGGAGCAAGAATGTTTATTTGTAAAAAATATTCAAAACAATTTTACTCGAAAATATAAACTTCAAAACGTTCACAACTTCAAAAATTATAAAACAATCTAGTCATGTAATAAGAAAGAGTAATCAGGATATTTATTCTTTAGTTTGTTACTCAAAGTATACACGACATATTTTCAAGGTTGATAAGTTATTAGCTTAATGGATTTTCAGAACATAGGCTAATTGTTTACAATACACGTTTAAAGGTAGACTTGTTGCTACAAAAATATACTTAGTAGTTTACCTACTTCAAATTTTGCAAGACTAATATTTATAAATTAAGTAGATTAACGTTTGAAATAACGTTCCAATGCTGTAAATACTCCCTGTACTTTTAGAGAATCAAGATTAGTCATTACGCTTACATTAATAGAAAATAGTAGGATTTATTTACCTAACATCATTGAGAAGCAGGTTATATGGTACGTTCAGACGTCAGATTATTAGCCTACGATTAAGCATTCTGACAAAAAAAATATATACTCCGAATTCTAACACCGAACTTTACACATAATATTTATCTGTGCCAAGAATTTAAATTACTCCGTAATAATTTCATATATTAGTTTTCTAGTATAGTTTCAAATTACAATGTTACAAATATCATACTTAATTGCGTATAAGTGTAGGCCTACGTAAATTTCTTAGTTCCAGAAGCAACTTAAAATTAAGAAATTACTCAAATGTAACTAAATAAATTCTAAAGTTAAGAAGTACAATAATCGCCAAAAGTACAAAAAAAATTAGCAATGAGAAGTAATACATGATTTTTTTTAAAAATTCGAAGCATATTAAAAACAAAATAATATTCATGCTCAGTATTGGGTACAAGTAAATTAAGGTCTTCAAATGCAAACTAAGTAATCTTCGTTATTCTTTAATACTAAATAATTTTGTACGTGACATAATAAATATTAATTAAAACAACATAAATATATAACCACCTATAGGAAGAGTATCAATTAGTTAATGAAGATAAAAAAATAGGTGGTACATGTATGTAGGCCTATATAAATGTTGAATAAAGAAAATGACATTCAAACAATATTGAAGCGTTAAAGCATTAATATGCAAACTTCTCTAGTTAGATTCGACAAGAAACAAAATAAAATGGTATGGTAGTGAACAAATAATGGTTCTACAGAAACTTTTATGCGTACGCCGATTCACTCCCACTGAATATATACATTAAAGTTTTGACAGAATAACTACTGCGAACATAAATGTGTCTAAAATTGAAGGATCTGATGCCACGTAGATCCAGTAGCCTATTCAATTTAGTAATGAAATTAAAACATTTTTCTTGTATCTGACATTATATGTATCTGTGATCTAACAAGTACAAACAATACAAATAATAAGAACTAAGTGAGGCATGGCAATACAAAGAGTTAGGGGTTTGTGTCTGGATTAATAATGTTTAGCCTATTTGAGCATTTAAGAGTTTAAACTTGTTATTTCCGTTGTTTGATATTTTTTATTTTCTTTCATATCAAGTTAATATCTAATCAAACTCTGCGGCAGGTTTTAATTTAATATTTGTGTCTTTAGTTGTCTTATTTTTCCTGGAGCTAATCAAAACCCTATTTAAATATTAGGTACACAAATATAACTGGCGATCGTTTATGTAAAACCATATACTCTTATGTGAGGTGGTACAATTTTGGGCGAAATCGTGAGTATTTTTGGTACCCTTACCGCACGCATAAAGAAACTCATCAGACCATTCAATTATTATTAAAATATTTTGTTAAAATGAATCTGTAGCGGTACGTAACACCGCTGATCAACGTAACACTTATTGTAAACAATTATTTGAATCCTTTTCTGTAAACGCCACTAAAGCACTTGAGAGGATTCATTGTTTGTACAATAAACTCAACTACGTGACGTACTATTTTTTTTTATTAAATTTAACACGCAATGTCTACAGCAGTGTATGTTATCATTTCGCTGCCAGCCCAAAAAAAAAATTCTGCGAATATTCCAGGCTTACAAGAACGTGTAATAATAAAACCTACAAAGCCTTTCGGCGATTTAAGAGGAAGTTGCGCATATTATGTCAAAGTATTAAGTCAAATAGGCTGTATTTGTTTAAAATTGTAGGGTTCTCGAAGGAAATATGTATTAATAAAAAAACACAAACATATAAACTGGCAACTTTTTAAGCAAATATTTTGCCCGAATGGCGAATCATTGAGGCACACTTCTTGGCAACAAAATTTCGTACATTTAACTTCTGTGCTCTGTTTGAGCTAAATAGTGAGTCATTATGGCAAGATATTTGCTTATTAAGCTAGTAAGAATTATTGCTGACGATTTCAACGTATGTTTGTAATATGACGATATTTTCCACGCCTTTATAAACAGACTATACAGTCCAGAAAGTAATTTCAAAGACATTAGTTAAAACTTCTGAAACTCGCGCCATGTTCTGACTATTTTTGTCGAAAAAAAATAATTTTCAAGATTCTTTTTTACTTTGAAAATCTCAAATTAAATATATATATAGACCTATATTGGATCACATTTCCCAAAACAGCATTCTTTAATCAATGTCGTGGCATACGGCCTATTGTAAATACAAATACGAATTATATTCAGCATTGGAAGAAATAAACAACTAACATATGGAGAATAGTCGAATTTAATGCATCAAAGTGTTTGAAGTCTAAATGGCCAAATAAGCGTTTGTAAATTTAGTATAAAAATATATTTTACAAGGGGGGGGGGACGAAATGCGTCATAACTTAAATTCTTATCCAATCTCGCACATTAAAATAAGAGTATGCTAGTTGTTTATCATCTTGCTGGAACAAACCCCATTGCGTAAAAGACTGTTTTCTAGATAATCAATCGCTGATATTATTTTTGTGTAAAATGAAGGGTAAATTTCTTTTCCCATAGTCACTATTCCAGCCGGCTCTTCACCTCCTTTTCTTCTTCTAATGGCTACTCCCCTTAACTTATTAACTTATTATGAACTCTTAAAAGCAAGCAGCATTGCGTAACTCACAAGCGATTTGGAAATTAATATTTTATTATTCACTGGGAAGTTAGTTAATGAACTTAATTTGAACGGGTATAAGTGAAATCCAATGGGTATTTCAATCTGGAAGTCATAGAATTTGCAGAAAATCTCTACAATTACTTATACAATATATTAAATTACTAATTTAAAAAACCGACTCACAGGATACTAAATTTCGAATTGTTCAGACCTAGAACTATAACAGAGCTGATGATCTTCAAACGGCTGAACAGATTTTCTTGAATCTTAGCTAAGACCACTCTCGATCAAGTCACCTTTCAAACAAAAAAAAAACTAAATCAAATTCGGTTTATCCGTTTAGAAGCTTCGGTGGCACAGACAGACACACAGATACACAAGTTAAACGTAATTCACCTCTTTTTATGTCGGGGGTTAAGAAACAGTTTTAGTTACTGGAATGAAAAGTACGTTTTTCTCTGATTCTAATGAAGTTACTCAGTAAAAACATTTGTAGTCAAGATAAATAATATTCGTAGTGGTTTAGCTTGCGTTAGTCTGTATTATTATACAGAAAAGTAAATCTTTAAAATCACATATTTTTGACTATTTCAATTAGTCTACTTAAAAACAATATCTTTGATGACAGTATTATTTATTTGTATCAAAAGAAATTGACATCTGAAACACAAAACTCGTTTTAAAAATCTGCAATTTACTTAATTGTGAGGACTCATGTGAAAAGGGACCTTATCTTACAATTACTTGAGGTCCCTTTTCCCATGGCTCCTCACAATTGCTAAAAGTAGCAAAAAATTCATAACTAAGCGGTAATAAACAAAAATATTTTGTAACGGATTTTTATATATAAGCAGTAACCCATAACATGTGGTTTCATTTTGAATTGTTTTCATTCATCGTGTTTTATGACTTTCGCAGTGGATAAGAACGAACAACATGTCACTTTTTAAGTTTGAAATGCAATTATGGGAAAATTGGTCGAGCTAAACTATTTTTGTAAAAGAAAATGTAGGCTACTGCCAAGTAACATCTACAAAACTAACCTATTTCATACAAATATTATCTTACAATTTCTGCTCTTTAGAGACCTGTGTACAGGGCGTGAGTTTCCACGTTTGATGCACGGAAACAAGAGAGTGACAATGGTCAGACTGCTACGCCCGATGAAAATGGCGTAGTCTTCATTAGCTGCGCGCTAAAATTGCATGCAGTACACACAAAAATATTTTCTTTGCTAAAACACAAATGTTGATAGAATATGATCCACTGCTACGTCACTTTGCCACAAAGAAGTCTCAGTAGTAATGTACAAAAATATTTTTACTGTTAAAATAGTTCAACGAAAATTTTATGTGGTTAGTTGTAGCTTCTTTAACACAAGCTTTATGTTGAAAAAAACAATTTCTACAAAAATCAGAAACCGCTTTAAATTTACACTTAAACAAAAATTTGTATTGCGTTAAAGATACTTTGCTGTGTTTAGTTTGATACTGAAACAAACTTTACGCTGTGGAAAATAAAGTGTTTTTAGTGCTGTCGTAAGATTAGCCTTGATTTAAAAGGTGGTAGTGCGGGTTGCAGACATGCGCCTGAAAAACTGCACGACATCTTAAATTAGACCATAAATATTTTATATAAAACAATTTTTAAGACCCCCTCCCACCTCTCCCAATTTGGCTGTAACACATATCAAAACTTCCAAACTCCGGTTTCTTAAATAACAATTGATTATTGTAAGTCCAGCAGGAGAGAGAGCAATTTCGAGAGTAAATTGCAATTACTGCAGCACGCTTGAAAATCCACATTTATATACGTGTACGCGTGTGTGTTGGTACGCATAAAATTTAGATAATTGTGTCAGTAGAGTGCATGTTATTCAAAATGGATTGTATGGAGATTCAAAAATGTGTTTTTGAAATTTTTATATTGGTCACGCTTTATTAGATAGAATGTATCGGTTTCACCATATATTGTCAATTCGTCAAATATTGCTGGGATACAAACAAATTTGGCCTACTTCTGCACTAGAGATCACATGAATACGCCATTCTATATTAGTAGATGATTGCGGCAAGGGTTTGACGTAATCGTTAATAAATACTCTCCAGTCTGTTCGAAAATCTGTCAGCATTAAAGAGTGATGGAAGAGTCAAATTATCTTGAATTTACATCACACCGAAATATGATCAGTTTGTTGATACAGCACGTAATATACGATTTCCAGCAGACATGTTTTATTTGAAAAAAATGCATGTGGCTTATACATAAGAAATCTACTGTTGCCCAAAAGTGCGAAGAGATACGGAATTGATTTTTAATTAAATATATACGTAATAGTTTTGCTACTTTAGGACATATTTTGCCCTAAGTATGTGTTTGTTTTCCGAAAGCTTTATGCTATATAATTTTTCTGTTTTTATATTTTTAAAATATCTAGACGTCCGTAAATATACGTATGTGTTGAGTCAGGTCGGAAAACGTTAATTTTGCGCCCTGACAACTTATGAAACAGTAAGTCGAAAATTGTGATTTAATTTTTACCGTAAACAGAATACAGAGTGACTAATACTACTCAGGAAATTGACTTTAAAATGTCTTGTCTTTAAACATTAACTAAAAAAAAAACCACTTGATATTAAGCTACGACATTCTGAACAGTGTCAAAAAAATTACATGCCAGAAAACACACATATTCTACGCACGAAATCAACGCACGATGTATGTACTCTTCCTGTGTTTATATGTTAAAATTCAATGTTTTACTGCCGGTTATGTGATTTATAAGTGTGTGCAGTAATAATGCAGATAGATGTGATTTATTTGAACTGAGTTATGTGTTATGTATGTAAGACACACACACACACACACATATATATATATATATATATATATATATATATATATATATATATATATATATATATATATATATATATATATATGTGTGTGTGTGTGTGTGTGTGTGAATGTTTTTGTTTATAACGTATGCGATTCCATACAATACATCCAACTGAGATGAAACTTTGCTGAGGAATTGCTGTACGTGTAT
>PNEQ01103865.1:0-45425 GCA_003012365.1 Medauroidea extradentata
ATATATATATATATATATATATATATATATATATATATATATATATATATATATATATATATATATATATATATATACAGACAGACACAGAAAGTCTTACATTTACGTCGTACCGCTTTAAGTCGTTTCGTATTAACGTCGCTACTATTTGAGTACCCATTATTTTTTTAATTTAAGTAGCCCCTAATTCAGAATAACATCGTTAATACATTCTTGCGTTGTCTCGTTAATCCATTCATGTGCGCCACGTTAAGATTCTTATGTTCCAAAAAAGGTTTGGCTATAGACTTTGGGCGGGGCTGGTCTGACTCAGTTTAAGTCGTTTCAGTTTGCGTCGCGGTTTTCAGGAACCTTACCCCGACGTAAATCGAGAACTTACGTTGTGTATGTGTACATATATTACAAAACCATCGCCACAAAATTACAAAATAAAATCACTAACCGACTTAGTTCAACTTTTATAACCAAATTTGTAGCAAATTAATACATTTTTAACAGACAGTAATGTGCCACCATTTACCAAATCATATTTTTTTTTTTTTAAGTTCTACATAAAACTACATCAATTAATATGTCTTGCTGTACGTCTTAGGTTATAACACCAAAATGATTTTAACGATTGCAAACGTATGATATTTCTGGAAAACTTAACGCAAAATAAAATTATTAAATTTAAGAATAACGTAATATTGTAAAAGATCATACATACGGGCTCATTAAGGTTTAACTTATTTCAAGGCGCAGCAATTGCCCTTCTTCAGGCATGAACTAACGTTATGCATCTCGATTAACAATGCTTGAAACATACCCCAAACAGAACGTGTGAACACACTGTTTCGAAGAGGGCATTGTTGTAAGAATACACCCATTAAAAATTTAGACTTTACTGTTTATCTCCGAATACTTGACATAAGAAGAAGTCATATTACATTCTTGAAAAGTGGCTTCAGCAGTTCATTTGCTGTTTCAAGAAATTTTTTCTAGCAAGACATATCTTTCCTTCCTGTGTACTCTTTAAACTGGAATCAGTAACATAATCCAATAAAATACTTTTCTCTATAGTGCATTTAATCAGCTCTTATCAATTGTTGACTAAGTCCCGTATACTAGGCACACATACCGCAGAATTTCTTTGGTAGAGAACGTTTATTGGCTTCTCCAATTTATAATCATTTAGGTGGTTTCATGTTAAAAGTGTTACATATTTTCTATATGTATTTGGTGTAGTCTTAATTTTTTTTATCAAGCATGTGCTACTGCCAAACATCTGGTGAAATATAACACAAACAATCATTGTTAACGTGCGTTTGTATTGCATGTTCCTTAGTGAGGCAAATGAAACTGACAAACATGTCCGTATTTGGCTAGTAATGAATTTTAAATCATTAACATTAAGTGAATACACGAGGAGTCACAAAGAGGCATGTTAAACTTGCGTAGTGGTAGCTTTGGCCAAGTATATTTTAAAAAATATTTTTTCAGTTTGTTTGTAAAGTGATTATAGTGGGAGTAAAAATACCCTGGAAACCATTACTTTACAAAAATTTTATTTAATTTAATATAGAAAAAATTCTTGATATTAAGCAACAAAACTATATATAAACAGTGTCTTTACATTGAACGATCGAATAGTGTTTTACTGTACGTAAATAAATTTAATATTATAACTAATTTTCTGGGTAGTAATAATTCCACTATATTCACTTAACGGCAAATAAAAAACCCTATTTTCTTACTTTTGTTTATAAATTGTAACAACAAAAACTAGCATACTCCATCCTGAATCATCATCACAAATACGCTGTACGTTTTAGTAAGGTGTTACGTTACAGAAAATTAAGTTGGTTCTTCTATATTTAAAACTGATGGGTGTTTGGCGTCCAAAATGAGAAGGTTTGAGAGGCACATTTCAACCATGTCAGACATGCCATGCAGAAGTGCGTGGGGAATCGAGCTGGCTACACAGTTAAAATTTTAATAATATTGACTTTGTGATAACTTTCAATGCATTGCTTCTTAGTGGTAGTACACACTGGAATACACAAAGCTAAACTCTCGATCTTACGTTTTCAGAAAAATTAAATACCTAAGTTTAAAATATAAATAACCGTTCTTCGAGAATCAATAAGAAGATTTGTTTACTATCGCACAAGTTTGTATTGCCATGAATCGCTATACTATGCAGTACTGGGATTTCATGAACAATTGAACCGATATCTCGACAAATCTTAAAACATTGTTTGAGCGTTAATGAGGTACCCTATTGTACTCGTAAGTGACCCGTAAGTTACATCAATATATAGCGATTATTACCGCAGAATGTTTACAAATGTGATTGTTTAACGACCAAGATTTGTCAAAATATTCACATGATTGTATTTTATGGTAATTAAGGTACCTGTACCGAATATGGCCCGCTTAAGGTTCATAAATCGTGTGTGCCAAAGTCATTAATAATACTACTAATATAACACATGGATGATGTAATACAGATATTTATGGGTGGTGTATGTTCATACTGGAGACTAGTGTGTAAGATCCCACATCGACGTCGGCATTACCACACAATTGCGACTAGTGGGCCATATTGAAAACTGGGACATATTCGGTACAGGTACCTACATGTTTTAAGAACGCAAAAGTTCCGTTTGCAAGAAGGTTTCTCAATAGTTTTTCAACTATTATTTTAAGTTTCCGTTTGTATTGCGTACTTGATAAAACCGCTAAAGTAACGGACAAGTAACGTTAAAAGATAGAATATTCAATGGTGTGACGCCATCACGCAATGCTAGGGGCTCCACAGCTGTAAGCAGCTGTCGCCAGACGGGAGTGCAGATGTCTGGCGGTTATACAAGGAAGGACACGCATTGTCCGCCAACAGTAGAGGTGGTTGAACCCTCCAGGGACCGCCGTCTGACCCCTCTTGTGTTACACCAGTTTGCCCGCATATCCTGTTCCGCCGACATCACTCGTACACAGCTGCCACCTAGCCCCTCTGATTTACCCCATTCAACTGTTCCTCCTCTTCCACTACCCTCCAGACACGCGCATTTTTACACACGCAGAGCAGAAGTATGGGGGCTTATATCACTCCAGATCAATAGGGACACAGCTGAGAAAACGGCTATTTCGATTAGGCCGCTGTTGTTATGCATCTTTCAATGTACTTTATTATGGCAATACCAACAGTTATTCACCGATGCAGGTTAGCCGTATTATTGTCGTCAAATAATATTGGAAGTTTTTATCCCATACACAGTAAAACTGAATAGATAGTGAACCGAACGCATGAGCCGTTTTGTAGCGTGGTAAGAAAAGTACTTTTTCTCGTATAACTATTAAAAATATTTCTAATGCGTTCACCTACAAAAAAAATACATTTCAAACTTCGTCCCTATAATTTAAAAATGCCGCCCTCTCCTTACAAATTTGATTCCAAAGTGCTAAAAATGGCTTTTTCACGTTGCTGTAGCTGAGAAAATATTGATCGTAATCGTAAAACTAATTCATAGAAACCTGTATTGGACATTACTACAAACTTTCCACAAATAAAACAAAAAGGCCATTGTTTGATGTTCCATTGAAAACACATTGTACGAAAACCCTGCACGCTAGTTTAGTCCTCCGCGCCTAGAGTCGATGAGGTGATTTGACGGACGTGTTATGATCGACTTATCGCCTTCCCCGTTTCCGTGCCTCAGACCTAAAGAGAAAGCTACCGTCCACTTACTTTAAAGAGCCAGTGGTTTTTGGTGAAAAGAATTTCTAGCAATTCGTTTCATGCCTTACGAGCACATCTGCAGCTCTGTTTTATACTGACTGGCAGCACGTGTATAGTGCAGAGGCATCGCTCATTCGACTGAGCCAATGAAAATATAGTTACTGCGACACCTCGCGTCTGTGATTTACGGGTATAGGCTAATCCCGTGCATGGTGAGAGTTAAATACATCCAATCATTGACTGCTTAGCAGAGCTTATAAACTAAGGAAATGTTTAGCATTGTTATTATGCAATCTGGTCACATAATTTTACTGTTTTCTAAAAAAAAAAAAAAAAAAAAAAAAAAACGTATAGGAAAGCAACCATTGATGTATGGGAAACAGTTCTACCATACACATTTTCGTAACACTACCTGGGTGGTAAATTTACAAATAACGTTTTACTGTGTCAAATACTTCTCATTTATTTGAATTTTTTTATTTTTTTAATATAAATTTACCATTGAAGTAATAACATTATTGTAGCAGTAGCTTGACCTGTCCGCCGCGCCGAACCAGGTACACTGCGACGCTCGGACTGCTCTAGCGATCCAACGAAATACGCTAACTTGTTCATTGTTATACCAATATAAAGCTGAAAGAATTGGCAACAAAATATACCTGGCATGTTTTTCACGTAGACGTTTAGTTTTGCTGATAATCGTTGTCGAATTTCCACAACTTTGATTAAATAATACATACCTTCACTTTGTTGTTTTACGGTGTATAGCTAACATAACATTTTTAGACATTTCTTAGCATATTTAGGTAGAACAGAGTTTCTAGATTGTTTTGAACTGTTTGTTTTATTTGTGTGGTAAAAGTTACGCCTCATGGCAGCAGTTTAGTAGAACTCTGCACTGACGCGTCACTTATGACTTTGTTGCACGATTTCGATGTGACGCACACGGTTTTCAGCAGTAAAGTTTTGATATGTTATTAAGCATGCTCGACTCTCTAAGTGTGCCAAAATTCAGCTTTGGACAAAACTTTAGAGGTTTTGGGCTGAAATGGCCTTAGATTCCTAGGCTATATGTGTATAGAACGGAAAAATTCACGGGTTCGCTGACCTGTATGCTAGACTCCAAGAATATGTTTACTGACGCAGACAACAGATACGCCTAGGCTACGCGCTGACACAGTAGTATCGCATGATTCGGTCTGCATTCAGTTGAGTCTTCGTAATTGGCTCAGGATTCTTCAGGTCGTGTCAAATAAGTGAAGAGCCAATTACGAACGTGACACTAAGCTACAGTTGTTTGATATCTTACGTGTACACAAAACAAAATGCGAGTTATTCAGGTCCCTAGTTATGTGGCGCGGTGTAGCTGTTTACAGACGAGTTACAGACGTGCATCGTAATGCACCGATACATTTGATGCGATATTTGCACCCAGTACGTCGTACTGGAAAATAAAAAGTGCTGCTGTTGTAAAGACTCAGAGGCAAGCTCACACAACGATGTCAGCAGTAACGTGAACATGCTTGGCGCATGCAGGCGATATCAGTCACACACTCTCGCTGCACTTGCGTTTTATTTTATGTGCACTGTAACAAAACTTCCTAAAATGTTTAAGAAGTAATTAACCTTAACGCAGTGTGGGACAGTTGCCATACTTCTGCCTTGTAAATATGCAAACTTTTACACTTGTTACAAACTTCAATATACATTCGACTAGTTTATAAAAAAAATATTAGGATCGCTACCATGGATATCTGGGAAACAATTGTACCATACCTACTTTCTTAGCGCTCCTATACATACTTATGGGAAACGTACGAACTATTTTTAGAGTGTGTGTACCAACCACAGTTAATAAATATTGTTAGAGACACTGGAAAATCGCGAAAAAGTTAAAAACAGTCTCCAATAAACTGTATTATAATAACCGTGAGACGTGTGAACAGTTTTGGGACAAATCACACACGTTGTGTGTCTAAGCTGTGCAGTTCTGACTGGGCTTGTTGTAGAGAGAAACAATGCTACAAATAAACCATAGCCAATGTTGATACGAAATATTCAGAGCTATATACATCACGTTGGAGCCTAGCAAACAGTCAAGTATTCCCGCGATTTTCCAGTGTCTCTACACTGTAAAAAAATTTAAGGTAAATTTACTCTACATGTAATGGAAGCTAATTACCTTTGCAAGTAAGGAAATATTACTCAACACGTGTCAAGGAAAGTTACTCAACTGGTAATGTAATTTTTCATTACATATTGGTGCAAGACCTCTATAGGACAATTTGACATAACGCCCGAGCGAAACTTCCGAGTGGTGGCGAATACATTACCGTGCGCAAAATTTCCACACACATTCGGAAATCAGTTTTCCCTCTCAAGGTTGGGGAATATTACCATACATGTGATGAGTAACATTACTAACATTTTTTACAGTGTAAATATTGTCTACTTCCAGGTATTTTCACTTCACCGATGGCATCTTTGTGCGCGGTTTAAAAATAAACGTTAAGTATTGGCCCTTTGCAATAAGATAACCTTTTTTATGCTGTATGACGTATTCGGTACGACTACCACATCAAATGGAGATAGTTAGACCCACGACACAGACTAAATAGTAATACAGACGTGAAATGACGTGGCGGCTCGTTTGATATAGGCGAACTTGGCCGCTTATTGGCTGCCCGAGGCTGTAGACTCCAGCCCCGTGTCTGTTTGGATCCTGCATGTTACTACAGGTTTCCTATTGGCCCGGCTGCCGACTAGCAGAGCAGCTGCCTCACGCTGATTGGCAGTAGGTGTTTCCGCCATGTTGCTGGCCAGGGAAGCCATTTTGCTGGCGTGTGTGACTGAGTTCGCCTTCCTGCCGACTATTTCACTTCTGTATTCCTAAATATTCTGTGCCCACGAGTTCGTCACGAAAATATATTTACACCATTTTGTTTCAGTGCCTTACGTGCACGTCAGCAGCTATGCGTCTTGGTTATGTTGGCAGCGAGTCTTTGTGGAATGACGTCTCGCATTAGACTGAGCCAATCAGAATAAGGTTACTACAACACACACGCCTGTGAATTGTGGGTAATACCTCGAGATACGTGTGAGTTAAAACATCCAATTATTGACTATGAAGCACAAACTGTAGACGTGTGCGTAAGTCACTGAAACAAACTGAGGCTAAATTATTTCCACGAAACTTTCGAGGACTTGTTTATGTTTACTGGCAGCGTGTCTTTGTTCAGACACGTCTCTAATTTGACTACACCATTTAGAATAAGGCTGTTGTAACGTCATACGTATGTGATTTGCTACAGTATAAACTCTGTACAAGGGAGAGTTCCAACATCCAATCACTAGAGGTGCGTCAATTTCGCGGATTCATCTTGCAGCAGCCTAGACTTGTCAGTCCTATACACCCACTGGCCACAATCGATTATCTATATGCTTATAACTAGAGCCACGATTATTTCGCGTAAAGATTTCGCGCCAAGTTTGCTTCAGTGCCTTACGTGCACGTCTGCAGTTCTACTTCATGGTTATTGGCAGCGAGTTTTTGGGAAGCGACGTCTCTCAATTTGATTGTACCAATCGCAGCTAGGTTTCTGCTACACTAACACGTCTGTGATTGGAGAGTAGAACACTGAGACGCGTGAGAGTTAAAATAACCAATGACTGACTATGAAGCAGAACTGCACACGTGCACCAGAGTCGTTGAAACAAACTGGGGCGAAATTCTTTACGCGAAAAAATCTTGGCTCTACTTATAACCATACCAGCAGGTAGCAAGCGACAGCACTTAGCATTATTTCCTTATTTACTACTGGCTTGCAGTAGTCTAACGCGTTTCGTAACAGCCGCCAGCAAGTCACAGACATGACAATGAAGTATACATAATTGGCGTTCAACCTGACCTGGAATGTATCTGCGAAATTTACGTACCTCTACCAATCACTGACTATGAAGCAGAGGGGCAGACGTGAACATAAGACATTGAAACCAATTGATGCATAAACATTTTCGCCACAAAATCTAGCCACAGTTCATCAGGACAAAAAGTTATTTGAAATTAGAGAGTGGTCACCCCAATTATATGTATGCTGGTGAACGGTTTTTACTCTGATTTCTCCGTATGTTGTACATCTCGGTAACACTGAACGATGTTCGAAACATCGTGGTTTTATTCTACGCCGTTTTCAATTTATTGCAAAAAAATAAACACGAAATTAAAGGGTGATTATCGATCCCTTACGAGTTGAGTTGGGCCGAAAGTTGCACTACACATGTCATAATTTTACACAAATATTCACCACCCGAGTAATTTGAGGTCACTTTCCTAATATCTCGTATATAACCTAAGCTGTGTTCCAATTCATCCGGTAAGGGTCCTTAACTGGCTTTGTGTCCTTAAAAAATGCATCGCCGATGTGACGTCACTCAAGGGTCGTTCCAATTCAAGCGAAGAACACGAATGCACCCCCTTTAGCTAAGGGTGTGTGCGACGTTCCCTTGCGCACTTTGCTGCGATTTTCGACAGACTGTTTGAACTATTAACGAGGTTCCCTTATTTGTGAGGTGTGATCGCGTGAGAACTGTGTAGAAAATAAGAACTGCAGAGAAAGTTTGAATGAAATGGCAATCAAAATAGTTACGTTCATGTTTTCGTGCTTTTATATGCGCAAATAAATTTACCCAAACGTAGGTTTTGATTTCCCTTAATACAAAACAAATGATAACAATTTTTTAGTCGATTTAAGCATAGTTCAAATATGTATAAACATGAATCAATAAATATAATTTTTTTAACCATTGTCATTTGGCCTAGTTTTTTTCCCGCAATTTAATTCAGTATACAAATAATAATCTACCTAATCCGATATAAGTGATTACTAAACATTGCACCCATGCATTTTACAAAGTGTATATAATTTTATTTCTATAACGCAAAGTACATTTTGTAATTGCTGTTGAGTTGCAGACTTGTTGACTTCATTTATACACGTGCATAGGCTATGTTGTTAAATAAAGTGAATAAGGGTGTCCGAATCCACGAATTCACTCTTCGCCTCGAAGTTGTCAAGGGCTCGTGAGGAATAATGGGAAACAAAGTGCTACAAAACAAGTGAACAAGGGCACATTACAACGAATTGGAACATACGACTAGACTTGCAAATATCCTAGGGTATCTAGAACATTGATCAAGACTTAGAGACTGGTAAAAATATTTTAATTTTTGCTACTTTTATTTGTTTCTGTATTTCTCAGGCTATTTTTATTCATTTTAATGGTATCTGTGTCATATTTCTCTGATCCAGTCCATCGATATTTGACTGCGAACCAGTGAAAACAATTTTTGAAACTACTGAAGCATTGCATTATTTTCTCATTAACTGAAGTAAACTAATATAACTGTGATTCTAACTGATATACTGAGGATTCATTTACTGCTCCTTAATCCAATCCTATTTAACAGTTGGTATAAACGGACTACTTTAATTTTCATCATCTGACTTTAGTATTTTTGACAGAAACTTGACAAATATTTTCAAGTGTCTGTAACGATTAAGTTGATAAGTACTTACGAATTTTTTTTTTTTCAATACAACTTTGATACTGGTGTTGTTTACCAGTAAGCAAATTTTTTTCTTCAGGTCAGTAGTTTACTTTCTTCCTGCAGAACACTATATCAATACGTTTTAATTTGACAGTTAAGGTAATACCGTCAACGGGGTGAATATAAACACTGAGATGAATAGGAATATTATTTTAGAGGAAGATTTCCCGGTTTCAATAACTATTTTTTTCGGTAGTTTTATTGTAAGATAAATTTTTTACTTAATCGAAGTGTGTAAACTGGGGATATATTTCCAATTCTGTTCCTATTAATCCCGTTTTGCCGTAGTCTATACGTTGTACGATTTTCATAATGACTCGGATATGCTTAGCTAATGTCGTAAGAGTGCGTGGTATAAATGCTGAAAACATCAATTGATTTCTACGCTTTTTTCGAAGCTAATATGGATAAATTACTCAATGACAACCCTATATAATGGTATTTGCCAACATTATGAGTAAATATTTATCCAGAATTACTAATTCGTTACGCGTGATCTCTTGCGCCGCGCCAGAGAATGTGCCTCAGAAGATCGTAACACTGGAAACAAATTTGTTTAAAACGTTGGCTAAAACTATTGTCTAGGATAGGATTGATATTATTTATTTTTTTCTTTATTGCTTTTAGCGTTGTATTATGTACCACGCTCTCTTAAGACGCTGACCTCTAACACATCTGCAAACTCTAGACGATAAAGATTAAAATGTTATGGCTAACCTTGTGAACAATGGAAGTACAGGAACTTTGTTCATATCTTGCGATAACCAAAGTTGCTTGCAGCGCATAGTAACATTTTATCTTATCAATTTGGTCATGGATGCCAGCTGTGGATTCTGTTGAATAGTTGAGGCGAGATACGAGCCGAATGGGACAACGCATTACCAGAAATAATAAATTAATCCGAGTACAACTCGTAATACGTAGCAAGTTGATTACCAGACTACTGAACACAGTGTAAAACTAGACGCGCTTGATTATTTAGAAAACGTTTCGTAGAGCAGAAAATATTATTTCGAACAAGTGTGTGCAGTGAACTTACGAACAATAAGACGACAGACATCCGAAGTAGTTGTAGCTTGGAGTTCAGTTCACAGTCCCGATGATTATTTAAATATTATCTACAGTAAACACAACAAATACAAATAAAATATTTTGATGATTCGCAGTTGTTTAACGTCAACCATATATGACTTCTGTGAAAAATGACATGGACTTCAAGCCGTGAGCAAAAAACATAATCGTTTGTGCCTTTAAAAACAAAATAATAATAAAAATATTACCAAGGAAATACTGCTGTGTGTGATTACAAAGGACGTTCTTGATACACGGGGGAAAAAAATAGTTAGATTTTTTTTTTATTTTATCCTGATTATGACAATGAACTTATCCGTACAGCAACAGTAAATAACAAATAATTTTTACTTATATAATTTGGGGGAAGAGGGTGAGAAAAATAAGTACTAGATGCACTCGACCTTGAACCTGTTCCCGCAAGCTTGTTAACAGTACACTTTACACCAGCTCAACTTGTTTACGTGCTATTTGCTATGTCTTTATTATTAAATATGTTCTATACACTTCATACTACATTAGCCGATCATAACAGCATCTTACCGAGAGAGGAGGTACAGTGGTAACATACTAGAAGATCCAGTATCGATTCGAGGTTCGGCAGCGCTGACTCCTCGATAGAGGCCATATCCTGATTCTCTTCTTCATTGGGTCTGTGTCTTATGACGTCGTTGTCGAATAAACGTTAAGTTCTGTATTCCTACCAATCAACAGCAGTCACGTTCAAAAGCACACTGCAGATTGAAACCTAGAAAAACTTCCTTCCGGATTTAGGGCACTCTCGGGCGAAACAGAAAGTTTAAATTACCACGTACGGATCCATCTAAAGAGACACAGCTAAAAGCACTGCACTAACTAATAGACAGCTCTGAGGATGCACATCGAGGCCAAGATATTTCTGCAGCTATGACTAGGGGCGCTAGATTTTGGTGAAACAAATATCGCAACAACTAGTTTCAATGCCTTGCGTGCAGCTCTGCTTTATTGCAATTGGCTGAGTGTCTTTGTGATGAGGTGTCCATCATTTGAATGAGCCAATGAGGATAAGGATACTGATATGTCTTCAGAAATTCTTGTAGCGGAGAAAATACCGCAAATTAGAGATGACAGTGCAACAGTCCCCTTAAACATTTTCGCCTAGTTTAAATCTCAGTAACAGTAAAACGTTGTTCAAAATGTACTGGTTTTATTCCACACGAATTAATAAACTCAAATTTTATGGGTAATTATCGCTCTTACGATATTAGCTAGACTTCAAGTTGTAATACAAATTAGTTGCCCATTTTCCTCAAGTATTCACCTGCCGAAATAGTTTTGGTGATTTCCCGAGCGGCTTGTGTAAGTGGCGTAATCAGTTTTTACTTTTGGATTGCGCTGTCTGATATAACATATGCTAGACATTTGCAATTGAAAACTATTTTTCCACGCTATTTTTTGTGATAGTATCATTAAAAGGAGAAGCTAGTAAGGCCTTGTCTGTGAAATCAGCGATTACACGTATACCCGTACCTCCCTAAGTAATTATCAGGAAAGGTTGAAAAACTATTTTATAAAGATGCCAGATTGTACTTTAGTCTTATGATATGTCATTAAAAGAAGGGAGAGGGATAGCGGGAATGTGTCTAATTTCGTTTTTAGATATTCAACAGCAGTGCCAAATATATTCTTCTGTGTTGAACGGACTGTTCGCTGTGACTTAACTTCAACATACGTTAAATAAAATCACGAATCCACATGGAAAATAATTGAGTTGGCTGGAATAAAGGTCTTAATAAGAAAATTGCGTTGAGATAATGACAGGTATATGTTTTGGCGAAATTAGTTTTTTTTTATTTCACGTTTTTCTCATATTATTTTCTCTTAATACCAAAAAGTAATGCATATTTACAACACACACATGAATAGTAGTTACTGCAAACACAGCCAAAGATAATACATAAATTATAAATAGCTTAATGGTACCAGCACAGGCCAAAACAAAAATTCATAACTTGATGAAGAATTTAGATATCGGTACAAAAATTTGTAGGTGTCTTCTACGGACATAATCGAACAAGATAAATGGTTTGATTGAAGAAAGGTGGCTGAAGGGTCAGATCTCTCGCCTCCCACCTAGGCGATCCGGGTTCGATTCCCGGCAGGGTCGGTTCCCGGATTTTCGCAGGTGGGAATAGTGCCGGACGATGCCGCTGGTCGGTGGGTTTTCTCGGGGATCTCCAGTTTCCCCCGCCCATTCATTCCGGCTCTGCTCCATACTCACATAACGTCACCCTCACCAGCGCTAAAGACCTCGATGTTAAGCGCTGGCCAAAATCTCTCAAATCTCTTCACGATACGATAGTTGAATCGTAGATCGTACAAGACACGAAATTATCGTGTTTGTACGATCAAGATCGTACGGTTAGCAACGCTATTCTACTGGTGTGCAGAGGGCGGCGTGGCTGAGCGTTGCACATCGTCTGGACAGAAAGAAGTAGAGGACTGCGTGGGCGAACTATCTGTGGAGGCGGGGAGCACGCCAGGCGAAATGTAACACTGAAACCTCCTGCCTGGCGTGTGTTATCTGCCGCACGCCTACCCTGATAACATACCCTCCTACCCCCGCGCACACGTGGCCCTGCATGGCAACACTCCTATACACAGCCCAGCTGTTGCTGCTTGCTCATCACTGTACACGACCCGCGCACGCAACGTGCCACCCGCTGCACTCGTGCCGACCCACGTTGCCAAGTAGGATCTTATATAAGTTTGCCTGACTGACATATCTCGTCTGAGAAACATGCCCGACAGCTCCACTGTGTTGACTTCTAAAAGTGTCACTAAACAGGCCTGCAGAGACCAATTTTTTTTTTACAGGAAGTCAGGATGATTTGAAGACTCGACACAATAGAGTTGTTGGACAAGTTAATCAGAAGATAAATGTTAAAGTCAGGCAAAAATATATTGTACGGACTATACCGGTACGGACCCCAGATTTCGGTGAGAAAAATGTTTGCACCGAATTGTATATCATTGTTGGGGATAGTGATCTATAGAGATACTGGTTTATCGCGGGAAAACTTGACTGTTTGCTGGATTTCAACGTACGTTCAGCTTATGAAAAGATGACTGGCTTTCGCTTGTGTGGAGAGCTGTTGCCCTACTTGACTAATTCAACAAGAATCCCGTTATTGTAATATTTGATGCCTACTAGTTGTTTGCAGACAGCTACGTTGTGTCAGACGTATAACACCCGATCATTAGGGACCCTTAATTTTCGCGAAAATAATTACGCCCCACTTTGTTTCAGTGACTTACGTGCACATACGCAGCTCTGCTTCATAATCAGTGATTGAACGTCTTAGCTCTGACAAGTCTCGGGATTTTACTGGAAAATCACAGACTTGTGAAGTTGTAGTCACGTTATTGTGGTTGGCAAGGTCAAATAGAGACATCACTTCACAAATATACGTTGCCAATAATCATGAAGTAGAACTGCAGATGAGCACGTAAGTCATTGAAACAAAGTGAGGCAAAATTCTTTTCGCGAAAATCAGGGGTTCCTACCGACGATACATGTCGCAAGAAACTACAGTGCTTTCAAGAGTATGTTGGCACAAACAATATTCGCGATATCCTATCACCTCTAGTGATCTATTGTGAGCAAATATGACTGTTTGCTAGGCTTCGATGTAATGTGTTAATTTCTGACCTACTTTTTTCGTTACTGGCGTGTCTCTATTTGACTGAACCAATGGTAATTCTGGTGCGTTACGACTGAACGTCCTTGTCAAATAACCGTCGTCAATTAAACCAAGCTCAGGAGAACACGCTGGCAGAAAAGTTTCTCGCGATTTTCCACATTCTCTAATCACTGCTATAGAGACATTAAAAATTAGCGCTTTCTTTTGGGTATTGAGTGTAAAAATATATCTCTAAGTTCGTGTCACGCTCGCAAATAGCTCTTGACGTATTGACTCCTCCTGAGCCACGGTCGTAGAAGAACAGGTCTGGACACTCGCCTATCTAACAATGTATTTTGCTTGACCCCCTTGTTGTTTGGCTGTAGTTTGTCAAGTTACCGAGAATGTCGTACTTTTTGGCGCTGTTTTCCGGGCGGTCGGAATCAAACTCCGTCCACTATTTTCCACTGTTAAATTTATAAAGTAAATAAAGATTGCTAGAGCCTTTTCTTAAATTTGTGAGCGAAGAAAGTATTTCATAAATTGATAAAAAATACGTTTTGATAAATTGTTTATCTTAGCGGAAATGAAGTGGGCGGAGTTAAGTCCGACCGCCCTAACATCAACGCGAACAAAACACAATATTCTCGGGAACTTGGTGAACTACAGCCAAACAACAAGGGGGTCAAATATCCAGGTGAGTGTCCAGACCTGTTCTTCTACGACCGTGCTCTGAGCAAACCAGTGGCGGCTCGTATGTTGTTCCCAGGGAGTGCACAAGTTGCAGAGATCATATATGGTTGTGCGCTAGTTGACGCTACAGCCACTGACGCGCTGGTATGTAGGTGCCGCTTATTGTTGACTGGTCACTACACAATAAGAGAACAGTAGATATTTCCTAGTCGTTGGTACACGGTGACACGTTCACATTATTGTGTAGTTCTCGGCAACTTGTGCACTCTTGGCAGCAACCCACGAGACGCCATACTGGATCAAACACTAAAAACGCATTTAAATGCAGGTACAATAATGTGGCATCACTGTGTCAGCAATCACCTACTGAGTATCTGTGGTCTGCAGCAGTACACAGCTATTCTTGGAGTCTAGCCTACAGGTTAGTGAACCCGCGAATTTTTCCTGTCTCTAATCATTGCCTTTAACTTTGCGCGTATACAGCTCTGCTTCGTAGTTATTGGTTGTGTGTCTTTGTGAAAATGCGTCACTTGTTTGAGTGTACCAACCAGAACAACGTTACTACGACCTCCGTGATTGGCAGGTAAGAACCCTCAACACGCTGAGAGTTAAAAACAGCCAACCATTGACCACGAAGAAGAACTGTTGTTCTCGTAAGACATTGAAACAAGTTGCTGCAAAAATCTTTTCGCAAAACCTACCGGGTTCAACTCATGACCATACTTTTTATTCGAAAAGTAGGCTACAAAAATGTTAGTCGAGTAGAGTACAGATTCGGTCCAATGAAGCGCCACCGGCCAACGGCGTGTCAGACCAATACCTACTCACTCGGGCAGGTTATTCCTGACAAAAACGTATCACTTTTCCTCTGTGTGTGTGTGTGTATACATTTGAATATCTCAATTTAATTATTATGTTCCGTGCGATTATTTTACAGTGACAATACGTTACCCGCAATACTCGTTAATGCTACATTAACATAGAGCTCCGAACGCTATCAAATTTCCAGGAGCGTCATCTGCCCATGTGTCGCTTGTTGTCTACCTGTCAGGCCACTAACCGTATGTGTTAAATACGAATATCCAAAGAGACTTCTCGTAAACGACTCACCTGAGAGTGTTCTGATAAGACGTCCTTCTTCGATGATTAAAGTGTGCAGATTCATAGATCTTCGTAACTACAGACGTGTTATTTTGAAGAGTTTAACAAACTGTAGGCTATACTCCACATCCCTATGTGCACACAAACACACACACAAACACACACACACGTCTATTGGCTGCTGCCCCAGTTGACCCATCATTTTGATTTCAAGCCAGGTAATATAAGTTTCGTTATTTGTTAGCTGAATATTTCTTATTCGTTTTTGGATTTCTTCATATCGCGCCTGTTAAGAGTGTGTGGTAGATAAATAAACTAAAACAAAAACTGAAATCTAAAACGTTTTTAAAAGTCTACATGGAAAAACTATACCAAAAAAATTCTAGATACTTATATTTTTTCCAACTTTGTGGGCAAACATTTACACAGAATGATGCATTTGTAGAGCCATGATTTTATGGCGAAAAGATTTTTGCAACATTTGGTTTCGATGCGTCATGTGCACACCTGCAGCTCTGCTATATCGTCTGTGATTGGATGATTTTACTCTCACTGGCCTTGGCAAATTATTGACGTACAGACTCACAATAATCGTATTCTGATAGGTGCAGTAAAATGAGAAACGTGTCTGAACATAGACACGCTGCCAATAACCTTGTAACAGAACTGCCGATGTGCACGTGAGTCACTGAAACAAAGTGGGGCAAAAATCTTTTCGCGACAAAATCGTGGCCCTATGCATTTGTCAAGCGTGATATCTTGCGCTGTAATTAAACGTGCGATAATTCGGCGTCAGATATTGTTCCTCACATATACGTTGCTCATTTTTGCTTAGAAAGTAGGTCTAGGATTTCCGGCATTTATTCTTGCAATGACCTTGAGAAAACTACAACTTTAAACTGATGCTTTTAGCGCTAAATTATGTACCATACCTTCCCAAGGTGGCTCCCTAGATAGGCTACGTTTGTGTGTGTGTCAAGCACAAAATCGTCGTAGTTCTAAGGGTGCTGCAGACCGGCGTATGTAATGCAGTATCACCTCTATGCTCAAGCCATTCAACTGGCGCATAATGTCATAGCCGTGCTGTGTATAGAATGTAACCTTTTCAGGAAGGTTTATTTTAACATAGCTTTGATTCATCGAATATTAATGCTTTCTATGATTTGCTTGACCTACTGTACATATCGACGAATGAGGGAAAGTCATTGTCATAGGAGAGCTCAAAGCTATATAAAAACGAGTTGTCTTGGCAGGCTTGCCACATCGAAGTAAAGTGAAGAGATTATGACCAGGACTTAAGTGTATGGAAAGGTAAGAAGTCGAGTGAACGACTGGAATACTTAATCGTCGATCAAATCTGAGCTACTCATCAAAATTTTATGGAAATATTATTCCGGGTAGATGTTGTATTAGCGGACGTCTGTTCATACAGCACTAGGCGGTAGTATGCTTTGTTTTCGAGTAAAAAAATTTAAACATGTTTTAGAAATATAAGGGCTTGAAACCACAAAATCTACAAAAATGGAAAACTGTATTTCTTTATAATTTTTAATATGATAATGTCCAAGCCTCTATGATAAGCAAATATAAAATCGCGTTTCGTTTTAGAAATTATTTTACTATCGCACAGAGATTTATGGAAGTTAAAATTATTTTCAAATGAAAATGCGAGTATTTTTTAATCCAGTTATTATAGAGCCCTGGATATTATCATATTAAAATTATAAATATTACAGTTTTAAAAATGTTATGGATTTTGTGGTTTCGCGTCCTTATTTCTCTAAAAACACGTTTTTAAATTTTTACTGAAAACAAATCACACTATCGACTAGTGCTATGTAAATGTACACAACCAATAATAAAATATCTACCTGTGGAAAAAAAAAATACATCAAAATGTGATGAGTAGTTCGGCGTCGGAATTAAGGGGGCGAGGGAAAGGAGAGATTCCCGAGAAAACCCGCCTACCAGCGGTATCGTCCGGCACGATTCCCACATACAAAAATCCGGGGACCGACCCTGCCAGGAACTGAGCCCGGATAGCCTAGCTAGGGGGAGGGGAGTGTTCTAGCCATTGGGCCAACTGCGGCTCCCAATAACATCAAAGGTCGCAGCCTTCTTCTATAGACGAATATGGCAGTGTTTAAGGCGGGGTCTCCCTTTTCGCGCTGAATTTTTCACTTTTTTTAGCCATAACATTTTTTTTTTTTTCGTTGATAATACTGAAAAAAAAAATTATAGCGTTTTGACAGTATACAAATGGAATTATAATTCAACTTCTAATTTTTACATACGCACTAGGCTAGCTGATGACATTTAAAAGGGGCGTATGTATTATGATTTATTAACAATGTTGGACAAATTACGCTTTTATTGCTGGTATGTAGGTAAATAAATTTATTGTAGCGTTAATTTTTTTATTGTAGCCCTATAGTTAAATATTTTAAACATATGTTTCTAAAAAACACTAATTCCAATATGGTTGGGGATGTCCATCATAACTATTTGTTTTTCTTATGGGACTTGAAGCGGAGATATATAGCTAATTTTATTTGTGTGAAGTGTGGTTTAAGGGATATGGTACACATTCATCTTTGATTTTGAGTACTTCCCCATCTACAAGCATTCCTGAGGCATATAAACATTTTTGACAGTTCATGTTCTAAAGTTCAGTCTTCCACACATTTTTACATGTTAGATAATAAATTACTTCCTTGTTGTCTGACATTTGTTTGACAATAAGAAATAACCCAATATAACTTATATTTCAACAAATATGGAAGTAATGTATTAAATAAAAATGTAAAAGGATGTGGTTGATTAGCGTTTAGAGCGTGAAAAACAAAAAAGTTGATGTATCTTCAGGTATGCTTGTAGCTAGAAATATGTGGATAGTTACAAATTTTTGTGTACCATTCTCCTCAACTATTGTTTATGAGTTTGTGTAATTTAAAAACAAATGGGAATTTTCCCAGACACGTCAATCTGAAGAAATAATTTTCAGCCATTTTGAGGGGCACGATAGTGGATTTCTGATATCGATATCCAGTATTTTCATAGGCAAACTCAGTGTCTAACACTCTTGATATACCCACGTAGGTAGGGCTCGCCCCTTACATTCGGGGTTGAAATACAAGTGAATTCTTGAATGACAGACTACTCAGTAACGCTACAAAACTGGTAAGTATATTACGTCAGTGGAAACTACTATATGATTGTTGTAGTGAATGCATTTTACTGATATAAGCCTAGCCTTTTTGCTGTATGGTAAAACTGTTTAATTTAATTCATACATATGCACGTGGAATTTTAAGTTAAGGGAGTAACTTTGATTAAAACAATATTTTAAAGGAATTTGAAACTACAGAAATGCTCTGGCAGAGTTACTTTTGGACCACTTCATATTGGTCAACACTCCTTTTTTTTTTTTTTTTTTTTTTTTGCAGTTGGTCACAGACAAAAGAAATATGTCACCAGGCTACAGCAACAGTTTGTGGCTTATAATCAAATCAACACAGGAAAAACGATTTTATGGTTGCCCCAAAGTGTTTTGTAAATATAGACCTCACCAAATTTTTTTTTGTAGTGGTTACAATTTTTTTTGTAGTCATACTGCAAAACTTTACTGAGGGCAGCAAAAAATGTTTGTGGTCACAACAAAACAATTTGGTAAGGTCCATAACGACAAACTATTTTGTGGTGACCAATGAGTTTTTTTTTCGGTGAATAAGCATAGTGTGTTACATGGGTATAGGCTGATCTCGGTAAAGTCGTCGCTTCTGATGGCCGTATTGTAAACAAATATAAAAATACTTAATACCGTTAAACGGGGTGACAGAAACACTGTGGCGAATAGAAACATAATTATAAATAAATTCCTATATGGCACATTTTGCTTGCAAAAAAATTGTAATTACTCTAATACACGGCATGTAGACTGTTTTAACTTGCCTACCTAAAAATATAAATTTTAAAACAGATAAAATACCGAAAATTTAGCTTTAAAGTTGTGTTTCTATTCACCCCGGTGTTTCTTATTACCCCGTTTTACGGTACGTTCCTCGATATCATTTTTTTAATACGGCGCTACCTTAACGTTGTAGGCCTATTAATTATTTATATTTAAGGAAAAGAAAATGTCACCTGATCAGTGACCTACATGTTAGATTTCACTCTCCTATGAATACTCACGCTCCATCTATTTCGTTAATTGCCTGCTGTTTCAATGAGTTCCGTAAACCGAGTTTACTTTGACTTAACGGGGTAACTTTGACAACTCAAAGTTTTGGTTTTTATGTTATTTATCGACGAAAGTTTCAAGCATTAGCTATAAGGATAAAAGGAATTATTTAAAATACTCTGGTCAGATTATCTGTTTATTTACCAGAAAACCCAAAAACTAATATGTTAAAGTGTCAAAGTAACCCCGGTCGGTAGCAGTTAACGGAAAAGTGGTCGTGGTTTGACTTCTTACACAGGACAGCGGATTCATTGAACTGGCGAAATATTCCTTCACAGTAATTATATTGTTTGTAGTATTCTGTTGACAAGTGACTGAATGACACCAAATGTACTCGTGTCTCTTAGATGAAGATCAATATTCATGCATTCGATTCGAACTAACACCGTTTCAGGCACGGCAGTATACTATAGTTAGAAGCAATTTTTTTCTGCGGCAGTAGTGAATCACAGACATGTGGACGGAAACAAGCAGGGCCGGTTTTTACCGCTGAGTGGGGAAGTGAAAGTAACAATAGCTGCAGAGAAGGACAAAAACGACCAGACTGTCTGGAACCTTGAGATACTCCACAAAAAGATAGCACAGAGAGATACAATGTTCCTATACAGACAGTGATTACTCTAACACAAGTAAAGGTTCTGATCTGATTATACACTGTTCAGAAACCGTGGCAAATATCACGAAGATTTTGCCCATTTTGTTATTATACCTTTCTTTGACTTGCAACTCATAATTTACAGACAGTAAAGTGTATTCAATATACATGAAACTATACAAGAAATAAAATTCTTGTATGACTTTGTGTATTTTTTAATAAAACGCCTTAAATCAACTTATGGGGAAAAGGAAAATTCTAAATGGTTGTTATTTAAAAACGCCTAATAAGAGCCAGTTAAGGCAGCGTTGTTATACGTTGTTGTCTGTCAACCTCTACCTCACTCGCCTTCTATGATCTATTTCCACATTCATACCAGCTATAGACTGTTATATTATGTAGAGAATAATGAAGTGGATCAGTAAACATTTCGAGTTGTTGCTATTTAATTTTAGTAAGTAAATTACGCTTCCATTAAAGTAAATAGTGTGATTATGGACTTAGTCTGTTCTGCAAAATTATATGACTTGATTATGGAAAACAGTGTCCGATTTATAAACATATTTTAGGAGCGGGTGGTGTGATTTGATGGATTGTAAAAAAAAATACCAGACATTTCAAAAGCGCGGTTATTTATTGTTATATAATATTAAAAATAACATACATATACTGTACAAGTAGGACACATTGAAGGTACTTGGACCATCGTACAACAACACTCCAGTTTCCTTGAGGCGATTGGACATACTTTGGCTACATAATGTTGAACACAAATGGGTGGGGGAAGGAGGGGAGTTCAACTCGGAAGCCTCCTTCCCTTTAAATCCGCCCCTGATTGAAAACATAAATAGACTTATTTCCATTTCATGGTAAAACAAATTGCACGTAAATGTACCATATAAGCATCTTATTGCAAAGGAGAGAGCACAATCGTGAATATCTCTTGCGCCAAATAGTATCTGAAACACAGTTACATTTGAAGCCTGGTAAGTTTAGACGAAATGAGGATGTCAGATATCAAATAACGGAAAAATGTCAATTGAAATTTTCAGATTGCCGGAAGTCAATGCACTTAAAACCAGGAAGCATACAATAAGAATAAAACTTAAATTAAACATTTGAGGAAAAATAAGACACACAAAACAATTACTTAAATAGTAAATATCGATAGTTTAAAATTATTGTTGACCCTTACATTCGCTAAGAAAACAAAACTGTTAGTTGAAGATCAGAGAAATTGAAACAGAATATAACGAACCAGTGAGACCAAATACACAAAATTACAATATACATAAAGTTTGCTGCAGATATCTATTTTGTTCAAGTTTGTTAACTTAAACTATCGATTATGCTTTCTTAGCGGTCCCCCGACAAATTTCGGGGTCCTAAGTAAAGTTTTATTTGTTGCTTTTTAGTCTTTAATACGTCTACAAAATTGTAAAGTAGTAAAAATAATAATCTGGGTAAAATACAACGTTTAAATATAGACCTATATAACCACAGCTCGCTATTTCTTCACTGAACGGCACAACCACTCACATAAAGTGCTTAGAAGGTCTAACATAACTTAGTGGTTATCTAAGTTATTGTTCTCGTCACAACATTAAACTTAAATTTTAGTTAGATTTACCTGATTCCATAAAATATAATTTGCCATAAGCAGTAATTTTATTTTTCAACATATTTTCCATATAGCCTAAGGTGGTTAAATTCTTTAGCCAAGAAATCACGCGTGTTTTCAATGTTGAAGGTACAAATTGTACACAATATTTATTTGGAACACACATGTTAATTTTTTTAAATCACTTTTTAACTTAGTAAAGAAGTCTCCGACAAGAAAAATAGACTACAATTCACTGTTTATACAAGACACGAGTAGGCCTACGAACAACACACCAAACTCGCAGAGTTAGTTCAGTGATTTTGTATCATAATGATCACACAAACTTTTCTTTGTAAGCGTGTGTCTTGGAAACCCTGCGAATAGTCCTCAATCCGGTTACAAAATCAAAATAATCACTGAAAAACACGTATGTCTTGACCACAGACCCAACACTTATATACACGAAATTTTTACTTCAATTTTGGAAAGCCAAAGCGATCTGCTTTTCTAACCAACATCAGTGTATAAATACGCTAAAAGCGTAGTAATTTTATATTTTACGTATACTATTTATTTATCACAGAATTACAAGATATACATTACAGTCTAAGACACAGCATCCCTTTCAGACCTAAATTATTTTTCTACTTTTCCGACAAAATTGCTGGAAAAAAAAATATTTGTAGATTTTACAGAGCCCAACAGATGGCACAAAGTGAAAAATCATAAAGTAAATGTACAGAACTTCACCCGAAAGTATTTTATTGCAGTTAGTAAAATTAATTAAATGACCTTGAAATTTTAATGGACGTAATTGTGTCTCTCAGGTCTATATAGTAAACATGAATGTTTGTCTACAGAGATGTCGTTGCTAGCAGTGGCGGATTTGGAAACATATTTTGGGAGGGGATTAAGTGAATTTACGGATTGTAAAAAATACCAGCCATCTCAAAAGTGGGGTTGTTTACTGTCACAGAAATTTAAAAATAACATACAGACAAGTAGGACACGTTAAATGTCTTGGATCATCATACAACAAAACTCCAGTTTCCTTGAGGCGACTGGACATACACTGGCTACATAATGTTGAACACGGTTTTTGGGGGGGGGGCCTTCAGCTCGGTAGCCACCCCCTTAAACCCGCCACTGGTTGCTAGGCAACGTTTGCGGATGTGACGTCGACTCCAACAGCGTATTCGCCTTCGCATTCCGGTTTGCCACGTGTCTGGCAAGGGCGCCCAGGATCTAGGTCCCGGGGGCGGCAAGAGCAGGATCAAGGCCAGCCTATATTCCCACGGGGTGGGGGACAAGCTCTTGCGGCGGGATTTGGCTTAGGTCTTGCCGACATGGCGACAGGGAAGGGGGAATACAGCTATGGTTATCGAATAGAAGAGGGGGCGACAAGACCGAGGAGGGGAGGCACGAGGCAAGATAAGTGTCTGGGTCGAGTTAACTTTCCCGCTCCTCGGAAATACTCGGGAGCATTCTCTTATCCTCGGCGATTAGGCGTAAAGACAGCGTCACATATATGTTTATTGTAGCTGCCAAATGCAACAAAACTATCCTTCGATTCAGCGCACAACAATCTAAACTAACTCTGACATGACAGGGGACAAATACGGTAGCTGGATGCCTGACTCAATCGCCGAGGATGCACGAATGCCGCCGAGTATCTCCGAGGAGCGAGGAAGTTAACGTGACCCAGACGCTCGGCACGAGGTAAGGCGGCTAGACTCAACGTCACGCACGCAACCTCGGCCAGTCGAGCTAGAGGCGCCAAGGCAATCACACGTGGTTGGCGGACCAAGGAGCTACTCGGAGGGGTTCCCTGGAAGTCCGCAGCAAATACGCTGTCCTCACGGGAATGTAGTCTGCCATCGCTGGACAAATCAGCACCGATCCGAGAGGAGGAACAACCGATGACAAGGTAATACGTCCGTTCCTCCCATTACCCACGTGGCCACTCACGTCTCATAGCTTGGCTATATGCCAGAAGAAATGCACGCATTACTGCCCCAAGCATAAGCTTGCATTAGAGATGAAAAGTCAGTGGAGTTTCTGGAAATGTCAACTTACGGGAGCATTACACTTTACTAAAACGTGCCTGTTTTTATATAATTGATAGGCTACTATGTTATGCGGTTTTTATTAAATGACGAGGGGTCGTTATTGTCTAATAATTTATCTTTACTGCTACATAATGCTGCTTTACTTATTCAGTTTTAGTATGCGTAGTCTAAATGTGCTTAGCTAATATTAAAATTGATATTTGCTAAAACCTTGAATCAGGTAAAGATGAAGTGAAGTTTAGCGTGATGTGTGGTACAGGCTATTTTAATATGTTTCGATACAGAGCACATTTTAAAAAAAAATGTGTGAACTATTCGTTTCCATGTAACCGTATTTCATCGCTGATGTAGGCTATGTATTATAGTGCCTAAGAGTTTTATTCTCCCTTTATGGTGTTTAAATGTGTCGCTGACGTAATAAAATGTAACTTGGCAGTTGAATCAACGGAAGATGACTAAACAGATTTAAATTATGATACGATGTGATCTTTGGAATGTTACGTAGTCGGTGATTTGAAGTAGTGCCTATGTATTCAGCAATCATTAGATCAACTTTTTTTTTTCAAGTTTAAACCAAAATACTTAAAATTAAGCCATATGTGCGGCTAACATGAAAAAAAAAAATGGCTGGCGTGGTCGATTATTTCTAGTGAAGTAGAGGTGTGCTCGATATTGTTTTGTAAAAACAATTTCTTTGTATTTTTACAAATATTTATCAAAGCACAACTATTTTTCTTGTAAAACTATTTGACTGTCAAGTTACAAGAATTTTCTTTGCAGTAGGCCTAATATGCGCTGTAAGTAAGTGTTAGGATTTAGGTTCGACTCTCGCCATAGGCCATATATTTATTACACGTAAAGATCATTTGTTTGAATAGTTACTGTACATATTAGTTCATTTTTGTGACGAGAATACAATAAACAACGTAAAATTGCAAGTAGGATTATAATTAAATGCTATACTTTGAAATGCTAAAAACAAATACATAGGTACTTTGCATTTTATACAGCAGAAAACGTATTAGCTCCACAAATAATTTGTAAGAGTAATGAGTTTCCAAGGGCTCTCTTTGTAATAGTACAAACATGTTCACATTGTATGTTTGGCGTATTGAACAGTCGTTCAACAGGTCGTGTGTAGCTGCTGACGTCCATACAGAAAGGCTTTATCTTCACCTCGTTTCACAACACGTGTTGGCCTCAGCACGTGCGCGAGGTCTCTTGACGACATTAGCTACTAATACAATGATAACCTATATTACCGATTAGGATACTGTAGTCTTAAGTGTACTGATATATAATTCGTTTGCTTACGCAACCTGTTAGAGTGGGTTTGCGAGTCCAACATTTTTTATTATTCAGTAAGAAAGTTACTATGAATAAGGTTAATTCTACTACAGGTTAGAAAGAAAATACGTTTTCTTATGGGAGAGCTTGGCACAGGGAAAATTTCTGCCACTAGTTTCGCTTCGATCGCTAAGAGACCAGATAAATACGAAACCGTAGTAAAATTAAATGTAAATAAGCGTGGAAATTATATTAGTAATTTAATTTAAAAGTTAAAAGAAACCGATTTCGCGTTTTAGATTATCAACTTAATGTAACTTAAAATTCAGGAACGCTCTGTGATTGGTCAGTTTGGTGCACTAGCGATACCAGCGCTCAAGTGGCAGAAAGTTTCCCTGTGCCAAACTTATAACATTGATCTTTCTAACCTGTAGTGGAATTAACCTTATTATGAGTCATATTGATAGTAACAATGCAATGATTGCAAGAGGAACAGAATGTTTTCTATATGTAACATAGTACCAGACGCATCAATAACAATGCATTGGGCATATACAATGAATGAAGTATGCAAAAGTGCCCAGTACGAACCATTAACGGCTATATACAATAACACATTAGATGCATAATGTACGTTAATATATAATAAAACGTAATAGGAATTTCAATGGGAGTACAATGATAGCCGTGTGCAAATTGTGGGAAAATTATTTTTTTTTTTTTATGGAAAGTAACCATATTATATATTCGCGCCACGTTTGACTTTAATCCTATCGCACATGTTAATTAAGTGAAAAATAGTAATGGCTATCTACTACACGTGTAGGTAGTGCTATATTGCTGTAGAATTAATTTGCATATTATTGTGCTACAACAAGCAAGTAAAATCATAATCTTACTTTTGTGTGAAATAGTAACAGTTTTGCCGGCGTTACATGGGAGTACATTTTCCTCTTACCAAAATAAATTAGCCTAACTAGTTTTACCATAATGGCATTTCAAAGTAAACATTTACATAGGCCTATCTTTACTTCATACAAAACTAGAAAACCAGTAAACATATTAAAATTGGAAACATCGCATTAACACTACATATCACTGAGTACAGTTGAAAGATATAAAAACCCATTACAAAAAATTATTGTATTTATAAAAATTAAAAATATTTGCTACTTTTTTACTACTTTTAGCATTTTATTTTAAAAACAAAAATATTCTATACTAGGTTTTTATATGCTTCAAGCCGTGACACGTAGTTTTGATGTGACTTTTTTTTTTCATTGCATATTTTTCGCTGGTTTTCAAGTTTTGTATGAAGTAAAATTGTGCAGAATTAGACTTTGAAATGCTATAACGGCAAAACTGGCTTAGCTAATATTTTTTTCGTAAGAGAAAATACACTCTCAAGTAATGTCTACGAAAATACCTTATTTATTACAAGTATAAAAATGTGATTTTCCCCACATGAATGCCCTTAACATCGAGGTCTTCAGCGCTGGTTAGGGGCGACATGAGGTGAGTATGGAACAGCACCGGAATGAAGGGGCTGGGGAAACGGGAGATCCCCGAGAAAACGCGCCGATCAACGGCATCATCTGGCACGATTCCCACAGGCGAAAATCCGGGGACCGAACCCGGATCGCCGTGGTGGGAGGCGAATGGTCTGACCAGTCGGCCACCGCGGCACCGGCAGGCAGGGTCTAGACATCGGTATTATGTTTTCACTAATAATTTCTTACATTTAGGGTTCGAAATCATTGGTGTAATTTGAGCATTTTGATTAAGAGGTCAAGGATTACAAGGTTAAAATATTTGAAAAAAAAAAAAAAAGGGGGGGGGGTAAATCGAACAGTTTCTATCAAAACTTTTGTACTGATAACAGTATAGCTATTATTAGCTACATTAAAAAACAATGTAATGGAAAATGCACAAGTAACATTGTATTATAAAGCTAAGAAAGAGAATGTTATGTTATCTATCAACAAATGCATATGTTCGAAATGTGTTCAAAACGTTACCCGAGCTAAATTTACTACCCGTGTTCGAATGTACACCTGACAGCCTCTCGATAAAATCCTCACTTAAAGGTCTACCGATAATTTCATCATCTTTACCTATTTAATTTTTTATTTGTACCATATATTTTTCTTCTTTTTTTAGACACAAAATTTGGCTCTTATGAAATTTTTTCATCTCTCATAGTGTTCGCATAATTGCTTGTGAAAGTCATATTTTTCATGTTTCCGTTTTAACGACTACACTAAAACCAACTGATATACCATTCTCAAAAAAATCACAGTAGATAAAGACATTGCTGGCTACAATGTCATGCTCATAAAAATAAAGAATAAAAATTATTTGTATTTAAAAAAAATTATTGAATTTTTTAAATTTTTATTTTCAGTTTCAGCATTTTTTTAAATTCAAATAATCTTTAAGTGTGTTTATGCAAAAGTCCTTGTGGCAGAGAAAAACACTGCTTATTTCATGGAAACAGCTGTAAAAAGAAATGCCAACACAACTGTCAGAAAGTGGGATTATTTAATGAAACAGACTATATTTAGAAAACATGGGTCGTCACGCCCTCGCGCGAGGCACAATAAAGGCTGATAAGATACGATCCCCACGTTGAGTATCACCTGTTCTGGCGTGCAGTAAGCTCGATATAGGCGATTCGGGATAAACTGAGCACTCATAAAATCCCTGTTAAAGTTCTTTTTTCAACCAATTCGTATCTTTCCGCTCGTTAACAACTGACGCCGGGAAGTATCTAACCTCTCTGGACACGTCACTTGATATTTGCGCGTGTAAGATAAACTGTGCAGTCAGTATGAATAGATACCGTTTGACAAAAATAAGTTTATTAATTTTATAAATCACAATTATGTTGATTTCGGTTGGTTTTGTATCAGTATTGTTGAATTTAAATAGGAAAATACACGGAACTATATTGCGTAATTTCGCTACCAACCATACAAGCAGTAAGTCAACTATAGCTAATGTTGAATTATACGCGGTAACGTCTAGTGATATTTTTCAAAGGTTAAATTTTTATTGCTCATTTGATCCCGAACGACCTATAGTCGGGCGAGACTGTGGAGCGTGCTTCCGGTGAATATGAGCTTGTACACAGCCACGTGTCCGATACGTGTCGACTTGCCGCAGGGTAAAATATGCAGTCGTTCAAAGTCTGCTCAATGATCGAGCCGATGAAAGTCGAGCTAACACCACCCTTTACATGTTAGCTGATTAGAGCTTTACACTGTCGGATAATATACTTCTGACAAACCATATGAAAATACGGATTTCAATATGATAATTTGGTGTAGTTTTACCTATACGAGACAACTGTACTTTACATCTATTTAACAGTTCGTCAATTATGTTTGCAAGAAAGAAGCAAGCAAGGACAAAAATTTTATTCAACACTCTTCATATGCTTACAGGGATTTCTATTTTATTCTGCGTAATGGTAGACATGCTGTTTCAAATGCTCAAAATAACAAAACTATATTTCTTTAATTTACACTTTGTAGTTACGTTGAGTGTGTACATTACTTGGTTATTACTTTGGCTAAGTCTGCAGTGACATTAGACAGACTGCAGAAAAAAAGCACAGGAAATTTTAATATGGTGATGCACCAAGAGAAGAAATGGCATGAACAGTTATTGCATTAAGAGAACAAAAACTTAACGTTTGCTTAATATCTGCCACTAAATAACGTATACCGTGACTTGGGACATATATGCACAGTGTTTATTTTCTGTGTGTGTAAAATACAAATTTAATTTTATGTCGACATTCATAATTTGATATATATCGCCTGTAATTTTTTTATAAATGTTGACTAATGAGGAAATTATATTTTTTTGTGTCACACGTCACCGCATTATACGGTACTATAATTCGTAGAATAATATAATGTTTGTTTGTCGTTATTATGCGTTTACAAATAATTTTGAAAATTGTATCCATTTAATTCAGCGAGACTTTCAAATACCTAAACTTCAGTATTAATGTGGATTGCATTCTTGTTACACAAAATTAAAATGCTTCTGATAAATGTTACATATTAGGCATGTATACATATAGGGCCTATACAAAAACTATGGAACTTGAATATATTTTTGTGGGAATTCTATTAACGGAATGTGTTAAAGTTGGCCAACGTTGGATACAATTATAAAATTACGATTTTTTTCAGTGCAGAGCAGCTTTAAATTTTTTTTGCAGGCAAGTCTCAAGTTAAAAAAAAATTCTGCTCCTTCTCAGAAAGTACGTGCAATCAGCTAAATATACCTCCATCCCTTTTCATGCCAAAAAATCCCAGGACTGAGGGATTGATTCTTCAACCTGGCAACACTGCAGGGCGAAGGAAACCACAGACGCCCAGACAGCTGTATGGTAAGTGGAGCGTTGCCAACAATCCCTCCGCTATCTCTCTGGTAACCGCAACACGACCTCGCAAACACTTTCTCTCGTCCGGTAAATTTCCCAGCGTTATCGCGCGAGCGGGCCTATTGTGTCGACGTTCTCACTGCACTTTTTCTGCAAACATTCGCTACCAGAGAAGATTCCTCCGGTCTGGGGTCGGTTCCCAGCTTCTTGGGATGCCGCTTGTGAGGATAAACGCTGGACCCCGCTGTTAAACAAAAAGGCACTGTATAAATACGTACAATGATTAGTTTCCAATAAATAAAATGTAGACCATCTGTAGCAGTCTGTTTGCTTTGGCACAGACAATGGCTAGATACACTGGAAAATTGCGAAAATTAAAAAAAAAAAAATAGTCACAAATAAACTGTATTATATTAATCGTGACACGTATGAACAGTTTTATGGCAAATCTCACACGCTGTGTGTCCAAGCTGTGCAGTTCTAACTGGGCCGGTTGTAGAGAGGAAAAATACTACAAATAAACTATAACCAATGATAATACAAAACATTCAGTGTTGGAGCCTAGCAAACAGTCAACTATTCCCGCGATTTTCCAGTGTCCCTAACAATGGCTAATGCAACTTACGGGCACCGCCTGGTGAAGGGTGTGTCTGTGTCCTATCGCAGCCCTTCGCATCGCTGCCGTCTGCTTGCTCTCCTCTGATTGGCTAGCCACTGTAGCCGCACTGTAGTGATTACAAAAATTTTTTGTAGTCACTGCAAAATTTTATTGGGGACAGCAAAATTTTTGTGGTCACTACAAAAAATTTGGTAAGGTTCATTTTAACAAATTATTTTGCAGTGACTAATAAGTATTTTTTTCAGTGCAAAAGCGTGCCCACGTTTGCCGCCTGCCTTGTAAACAGCGTGGCAGCGTGCTAGCAGAACTATTTTATCCTAAGAAACATGTTTCAAATGCGTGCATTTACGAAAAGAACAAAAACTTCAAACGATTTCGGAATGTTAGCTTCAAAACATCACGTTACTTAGAAAGATCATTACGGAGACCTGCAAAATTGCTAAAAACTGCTTTTTCAATCTATTATAACTGAACAACTACTCACGAGATTCGTGTGAAACTACAGTAGAGAGATGTATTAGTTGTATTTGACTTTGCCTAACACTTTCCGCCAGTAAAAATTAAGGGGTCGCCACTGAAAGTGTCAGTCAGGCGAGTGATGTACGATACCACTGCGCACAGTTTCAGTGTCTTGCGGTAGAGGCGATACAGCACCAGATGAGCCGCTCTATATCGCCCTTGGCGCCGTGCCTCACTCACACAAACACACGGCCAAGGGCGCGGTCCACCTCAATTTTCATCACCATTTTTTTATTGTTTATTTGAACCAAATTTTTTTTTATTATTTTATACACAAAATGTGACTAAATTGGGTTCTTATAAAATTTTTTTATATCTCATAGTTTTCGCGTAATGGCTTGTTAAAGTCATATTTTGCATGTTTCCGTTTTAACGACACTAAAACCAACTGATACACCAAACTCAAAAAAATCATAGCGGATAAAGACACTGCAGGCTACAATGCCATACTCATAAAAATAAAGAATAAAAATTATATGTATTTTAAAAAAGTGCTGAAACTGAAAATAAAAATTTTAAAAATTCAATAATATCTGGTACAATTAAAAAATTTTAAAAATGGTGATGAAAATTGTGGTAGACCGCGCCCTTAAGCGGTGGCCCTATTATTTTATTGAACCCCTTCAGCGTAGCGAAGTCCAATGTAGCTATTTACCTCAAATTTAGAACGACTCCGGTACATATCTCTTGAGAAACGATCGTCTGGAAAAGTTTATTTTAGCCAAGTTGAAGGTTTTAAAATAAAATTTCTTATTTTAATTTCAGCATTTTTATTTAAACACAAAAAAAAATCTTTGTTTTATTAACAACAAATTGTAGTCTGTGTATCCACTGTGGATTTTTCCAGTTTGGTATATAGGCTAAGTTGGTTTTAGCGTCGTTCTTAAAACGGTAACATGCAAACTTTGACTATAACGAGCCATTACGCGAAAAAAATGGGAAATAAAAAATTTCTTAAAGCAAAATTTAGTTAAATTTTGTACCTAAAATACAAAAAAAGTATCTGGTACAAATAAAAAAATAAAAACATGGTGCAGAAAATTGCTTTATATCGCGCCCTTACTCGTGGGTCGGTTGTGTTTGTGTGTGTGAGGCAGGAGGAGTAAGGTTGCCGATGACCGATGTATGCATTGCATTATCGCCTCTCTGTGCAAGTCACTCAGATGGTGCGCAGTGCTTTACTATCCTTTTCCTATGGGACTTCAAACGGTGACTACATTATTTTATTTGTGGGCAGCGTAGTTCAAAGTCTAACGCTTGTTTCTATAGTTCTGTTTTTCGAATCTGATTGTTAATTTTCCAAATACGGAAGTCTGGAAAAGCCATTTTAGGCCGTTTTGAGGGGCCGAAAAATAATGATTCTAATGAACGTACCGAATTTTTAAAAATATAACGACGTATTTTGAAGTATGTGTTCTTTTCGTAGATATACAGATATAATGTGTGTTGAATAGTTTCGTCAAAAAGAGAATAGTCGTAATTCGCTGCAACGCATTTGAAGGGCGTTCACGTGGCAATAATTCCAAATTTTATATTTGCTTGGCATAGTGTTAGTTTTATAGACGTTACTTGTGACTACATTTTCCACTTGTAGAAATTTTTTAGCTCTCATAGTTTTCCCATAGCGGCATGCCAAAGTCAGAATTTGCAAGTTACAAGAACATAGATTTAACAAAAACCAAGTGACTTACTCGAATGAAATAATTTACACTGAAATTAGATATAATGGGCACTAAGCTAACAGATTTAAAAACACACAACAAAGTTATTTTGTCTGTTTTAAAAATTGCCACAAATGAGGTAAATTTTCGTAATTTTCGGATTGTTTTTTAAAAGTACAAAGGAATTCCATTCTGTGTTTTTAAATCTGTTAGCATAGTGCCCATTATATCTAATTTCAGTGTAAATTATTTCATTCGAGTAAGTCACTTGGTTTTTGTTATAGGCCTACCTATGTTCTTGTAACTTACAAATTCTGACTTTGGCATGCCGCTATGGGAAAACTATGAGAGCTAAATAATTTCTACAAGTGGAAAATGTAGCTACGAGTAATGTCTATAAAATTAACACTATGCCAAGCAAATATAAAATTTTGAATTTTTGCCACGTGTACGCCCTTAAAACTTGAATAACAAAAGGTTGCTATTAGCGTTCTCTACTCTCGACTAGTCCGATGATAACCGTCTTGCGCCAGCTAGTGATTTTGTTTGTAAACAACTAAGCCTACTACAACAATCGTCGAATCGTACAAGGTATAGGGACACGGACGCTTTTTAGGAAAATACGCTGATATGAAGGATTCGCGCGGCTTCCACTGTCTGAACGTCTAACATCCGTAGAAGAAAGACTCGCTGTGTTACGTAACCGTAAATACAATCGTAAAGGTAAAAAAACGTGTGTCTGTAATAAGTAAGGGAGTCTGATGATTTCAACTTGATGGATTGTTGCGTAATACTGTTCTGGTATAAAAATTTGACATGACAAATACGCTTTATCTGTGGGTGTTGCGGAGACATTGTGCAAGCTTTGCCGCTGATAGTGTAATGACGAAATTTGCTCTGTCATCACTGACGCATAAATAGATAAGATGTCGCCAGTCTAACGACATGGACAGTGTCGGACCTTCTTAAGGGCATGGGCCCGAGTTTCTTCGCATTTAACGATAATTATTTTTTAAAACATAAATGGAAGCCGATATCGTAAAATCGCTTTGTAACTTTGTTATGACTTATTTAAACTGCATACTCTAATTTTGCCGAGTCAGAAGACTGCAAAATAGTTGCTAATTAGTTAATTAAAGAAATTTCCTTTTAATTGATAAATTAGGTATAATCATCATACAGTATGTCTCGAAAAATTACATCACATAGTAAAACCAATTTGCAAAAAAGTTACAAAGCAATTTTACGATATTGACTCTAGTATATGTTTAAAAAAATAATTCTCTCGAAAGCCGAGCAACTCGGGCCCAAGCCCTTAAAACAGACAGACTTGCATGTTCCGAAGAAAGTTTGATACGTGTATCCAGAAATGCTGAAATATGAAAACGGATCATTTAAGGGAAATGGAACTCTTTAACAACTTATACGTAAAAATTTTCTTCATTCGTTTCTATTTAGTCAGAGTAGAATTTGGTACATGACACGGACACTTTTTTCTAACATGTACAGTACTTATCAACCTACGTCTTTAGAACCTTACTTTCTTTACTGCTGATAACAGGTTATGAATATTAGCCTACTGTGTATTTGGCGTCACCATAAAATAATTATGAAGGTCGTGAATATGTGACTTTAAATGAATGTTTTTGTGCAGGAATTGTATCGACCAAGTTGAACCATTGTCTAAAAATAACTTCTGTCGCATCACAACTCTTATATTCGAGAATTATGAAGTCTCCACTCAAAGGTGAGAGGACTGTGTTATTAGGTTAGCTACACTATTTACGCTATTCCTGATAAATTGGACACTTAAATGGGCAAGAGAGTCTTCGAAATAGCAACGTGCCCTTTCCCGAAATACAGTAGTAACTCTGATGAAACTTTAGGCCTATTATTGTTCAAGATTTGACCAATCAGTATAATGTAAGTATAGGCGGTTTGGGATAAAGTGTGCACTCAAAATAGCCCTCCTGAATTTCTATTTTCAGCTAATTCTTATCTTTCCGCGCGTAACGGCTAACTACGGGAAATGCATAACCTCTCTGAACACGTCACATAATGTTTGCGCGTGTGAAATAAATAATGCAGTCGGTAGGAACATATATAGTTTGATAAAAAAAAGTTTTTTAATTATATAGAACAAAAGTAGATCTATGTCGAATGAGAAAATACACGGAACTATATTCGGCAATACACTGCCAACCGTAAAACGAGTAAGGTAAATATTGTTAATGTTTAATTATATGAAGTAACGGTTAGTAATTTTTTACAAAGGTTAAATCTTTGGTGCTCACTTTATTTCGAATAACTTATACAAGTAATTAAGTAAAGCTTTTATTTTCATTCTCTTCCTCACTGTTAACGATATTACATAAATCACGTGCTCACGAACGAGTGTTCTGGAAGTCGGAGTGAACTACTTAAGTCCTCACAAACTCCTCATAAATTATGTTGCAACTACCAATTTTGGTGTCAAGACGTGTAACTTCAAGTAGGTAACCACAGCGGACACTCTAAAAGGAAACATGTGCAAGTTTACTAATGTTCTGTTTCCTATGCACTTGGATGGCCGTATTTTGCGCGCTCGAGGCCTGGAAGAGCGGATGCGGTAAGGACGATACGGCGCGCGCACCATGTCTGACCCTATAGCCGCTAGGCGCAAGTCACGGTCTTCTCGCCGGCAACATGCCTCTATGAGTCATTCAGTGACGACTCAACAGTTTTATGACGTAATATCAAAGATAAATGTGTATTGTTCAAGTCGATATACCTTTTAAAAGATTCTGTGTCAATTTTTTAATACCTAAACAGGACCGCAAATCACCCATTTTCGGGAGCGAAAAAATAAACTTCAGATGTACGTGGAGGACCTAAAATGGGTACCTGCGTTGTTTAACGTTCTTTGAGTGCAGACATTCTTAGGGCCTGTTTCACAATGTGAGGTTATGTTCCGGTTATCATCTGATTAAATTTTTAAGTGGTGGTTAGCAGTGTTTTGTTTTTCTCGAGTTATGGTTAACTTAAAAGTAATATTTAAATAGCGGTAACTAACTGTTAATTTAAACACAAGAAGAAGTTCCGGTTACTGAGTTAACCGGAACATTACTCACGCAGAGCAGTTTTCAAATACTGTTATAACGGTCGAAGCTCTACACGCCGCTCGGCAGCCTGGGCTGGCAGCCAACTTAAATGTAGGACTTTCGAAAATGATTTAATAGTGAGTGATAGCATTTATCCTTACTCAATGGTGATACTCACCATTTTGAATTTTTATATTTTGTGTCATAACTTTTCTTCTGGGTAATTATTGGAACTTTTACCTAACTACGGAATAGAATACATATTGATACAATTTTGGACACCATAATTCTTTATTTGCCGTTTCTGTTGTAACAAACCGAATTGCAGTTTAAAAATTATAAGGATTTTCTAGCTGCAATTCTATCTGTAACATCAGTAACGACAAAAATAAATTTACAGTTGGATTAACGTTCCATGAATTTACCCAGAAGAAAAATTATGACAAAAAATACAAAAATTCAAGATTGTGACTATCACTCACTTTCAACCGTGACTGTACCGTATAACTACCTTCACAGCATCCATTCACACGGAGCAGCACTACATTTTTTGTTGCTTGTGCTCGGATAACGAGGGCCTGGTCAGAGCCGCCGCCCTTTGGATGGGGTTGTTGGCCCCCTGCTGTGACAGGTAGTGCGCATGCGCAGATGCGCCTCTCCCCTCCCCGCAGACACTGCGCACTTCCCCTCTCCCGCCAGGATCTAACAGCCTACAGAAATAGCCGCCCCGCTTTGAGCGCGTGACAGCCCGGCATTCCGCCGCCCGCCGCCGCTTCCGGCCCAGCACCGCTCTTTGTGCAGCAAGACTGTGGATTATTTACACTACTAAAATTTAAGCAGCAGAACTTAAAATGTTTCCCACAGCGTTGGTTTAGGTGGGGGGAAGGGTTCCTGCACCGTATTTTTATTTTTATATTTGTACGAGATATTTTTTTCTTATTTTAGACACAAAATGTGACTAAATTTTACTTTTATAAATTTTTTTCTGGTATAGTTTTTGAGTAAGGGTTCGTTGAAGTTAAATTTTGCATGTTACCGGTTCAAGGACGACATTAAAACAAACTTCCCAAACTGAAAAAAAAAAAAAAAAATCACAGTGAATAACAATGCTGTATGCTAAAAGTTCGCCCATACTAAACCACAAAATAAAAACAAAAAATGTTTGTATTTTTTAAAAATATATCGAATTTTTAAAATTTTTATTTAAAATCAGCATTTTTATTTGAATAAAGTGTGTGTGTGTGTGTGTATATATATATATATATTTTTTTTTTATTTATTTATTTACGAGAATTGTATCCTGCGACATCTGTATCCACGGAGAATTTTTTCAGTTAGGTATGTTACTACGCGAAAACTGTGGGAGATAAAACAATTTCATAAGACCAAAATTTAGTCACGTTCTGTGTCTAAAATAAGAAAATAATTACTGGTACTAGTAAAAAATAAAAACAAGGTGATGAAAATTGCTGTAACCACGCCCTTTAGATGGCCATGGCACGTCCTGTAAGCTGGCGTGTGATTAGTCGCTAACCGACGATATTAGCTGTCACGTGACAGGCCATACATATCTAGAGATGATGGTATATCGCGAAAATGTTTTGTGCCAACATAGCCTTGAAAACACTGACACAACGTAGCTGTCTATATACCAATAACGTGCATCAAATATTAAAATAGCGGTATTCTTATTGGCTTAGTCAAATAGGGCAGTAGCTTTGCGTACAAGGAAAAGCCAGTTAATCTTTTGCTAAGCTGAACGTACGTTGAAGCCTAGCAAATAGTCAAGTTTTCCCGCGATAAACCATCATCTCTAGCCATATCATAACCACAGGCTCTAGACATACACGAATTGTCAGGGAGGCGTGCTAACTCCCTCTCCCACGTCAAGCGAGCACATGGTGACGTCAGCAGGACAGTTGAGTGGGACCACGCCCCAGTCTTGAGCCACATGTCATCACAGAACGTCTATATGTGCGTTGAGGTTAAGTGTAGGTTAGAGACCGATAACGTCACCAGTGAACAATTAGGCTTTTGTAGACTGCTGTATCTATGAAAATACCAACATGTTTCATATAGCAAAAACACGCAAGCATTCTTTTGACTTTACGCCTTAATTTCTACAAGCCTAAAACAATTACAAAAAATGGAATCGTGAATGGAATTTTATGTTGTGTATGTATCCTGGTGACTAAAGCATTCTCTGCTCATTTATGTTTTTTTATTATATTTAGTTTTCTTTGACAGTCATAAATTCGCAATGGAGTATGTCCAAGAAACTAAATCCAGTCATGCACTCCCATTGCACAGTTCTTTCAAAGATCACTAAATTTATATTTTCGCAATTCCTTGATTGAATATGCATACAATATTAACATTAATTCGTTCATATTTTCTGAGTTCACAAGTTTATCTAATGATTTACAACTAGGGTGAACCTACCCTACTTTGTCATAATAAGGCTTCGAACTTCAGTAACAGAAATATGTTAAACATTTTTATTGTGATATTAATACAGTGATCAGTTATTGCCGAAATTTTTGTGAAGCTCGCAAAGTGGTTTATCACTATGTATATCACGCTGTATGATCAGTTTACAGTTAACGTATAAAGGATTCAACCGTTGACATGCATTTTTGGTCAGCGCTCAACATCAAGGTCTTTAGCGCTGGTAAGCTGTGGCATGAGGTGAGTTTGGAGCAGCGTCGGAATGAAGAGGCGGGAGAAACGGGAGATTCCCGAGAAAACCCGCCGACCAACGGCATCGTCCAGCACGATTCCTACATTCGAAAGTCCATGGACAGGCTCCGCGGGAAATCGAACCCGGATCGCATTTGGACGAACACACCCAGCCAGGCCTGTGAATCGAACCCAGAACTTCTTGCACCAAAGTCGGCCGCTCAACCAACCGAGTTACAGGGGGTCCACTGACCATTCGGCCATCGCGGCTCGCTGCAGTAGTCGAGTTGGTTCAGTAGATGTGAAACGTTTATCCGCGTCTGGATCTATTCGTGTCGTGATTTCCTCATAATCGGACCTCGCGAAATGAAGGCTGTGTCCTCGAGTAGGGGAAGTTGGCTGGTGACTATAGCCAAGCCGTGTGTGAAGCGACCGTGAGTTGAGGATGAAAGGATCCGGCCATTGCCACACTGAGTGAGTCTCCACATAGCTCAGGTCAGCATTGCTCTGTTGCCAGGGTCGCATCTACCAGTTAATGCAGTTCCCCGGTGTGTGTGTGTTAAAATTTCTTGTCATATTTTAGAGGAAGTTAAAACCTAGGACGCACGGCCATCTTTACTGCGTCTGTAACAAAAAAAAATTAACAATAGAACTTAAAAAATTAAAGATTGTCGGTAGTGAATAGTATCCTGTACTGTACTATTGTGGACATACGCCATTGCAATATTTTTGTCGTCACAGGCGTCATAATATTACAATGGCGTACGCCCACAGCGAAGTGACATGATGCACAATCTGGCAAATATTCCATAAGTAGCCTTTTTTGTCCATCCTGACACTATTTATTTCAAAATACTTCGTCTTTGAAAGTTATTTATGCGCGTGTATTAAAATAGATTGTTTACATTCGACTTTATATGTAAAATAAATATGATAAAAATATAACCGCCCTATCCCGCACTAGCTATTCTCTGTGACCGTTCACACGATACAAGTTCGATACAAGCCGAGGTGAACAAGACTGACAGTTAAGATAAAATAAGTCGTATGAGTTGTTTGCGCGTTCAGGGCCTAGGAATGTGGAGCTCTAAGGGCGACACAGAATGCTCATCACGACTCACCCTGGCCTTTATGCAAAAGTCACTGAAGTGGCGCGCCTTTCTAACAGTAAAAAAGGTTTTGTACTTTTACAAAAAAAACTGTAAACTTTTCAGGAAATTCTAAGTATATTTGTAAACATTTTTGTATACTTACAAATAACAACTGTATATTTACAAATAAATTCTTATACATTTTACAACAATTTTTGTATCCTGAAAAGTATCCACAATCTGAAAGGATTTTAGCACAGATAGAAACATCTCAAAATACCTTAAAAGTACTCACATTATGAATGGTTGCATTTCTTCTTTTACTACGCATGCAACACGTTTTTAAAAACCTGAAAAGTGTGCACTGCCTCAAAGGTAACCTTTCCAAACCGTAGGGAAAAAAATATTATGTACTTTAAATTCTGAAAAGTTTTCATTGCTTGAATTGTTAAGGGCTTGTTCCCGAGTTTTTTTTTCAGACTGGTGCCAATAACTCAAATATTTTTTAACCAAGAGTTTTGAAAAAATTTGAGTCAATGTGCAATCACACGATGCACAATACTGTGGACGCGTTTTTTAAAATAATCTACCATTCAGGGGCGTAATTTGGGCCTACGGGGGGGGGGGGAGGAAATGCCCCCCCCCCTGGATTTGGAATTTTTGTGTATAAATATATTTTTTGTATTTTTAAATGTAAATAATCCCTACTTAAGGACATAAAACTGAAGTTTTATTATTAAAGTATCTAATTTATACATGCTTAATTAATAAAAAAGATGCAACAAGGTCACTGTCGTCAGAAAACAAAATCTTGCCCCCCCCCCCTGGAAAAACCTGAAATGACGCCCCTGCTATCATTCGCCAGCAAAAAAAAAAAAATTATTTCCTTAATTTTTTATTATTTTCGCGACGAAAAAGTGATACTTTAGGTAATGAAATCTAAAAAACCTTTCAGTATAATTCTACAAAAAAGTCAGCTGTAAATTATAACATATAAGTGTCAAAACTTTGCAGCGAATGAAAAAAATATTTTCGAAATCATTGCAAAACTCCGTAACAAGGCCTTAACTTTCAGATTTTTCTCGTTATTATTGTCATATTAAATACCCTGAAATGTGTCCACAACAAGAATGGTTACCTTCCCAGTGTGCGTTTTTTTAAATGTATTATTTGAACTTGATTTTTCTGAACGATCCAATATGGCGTTTTACAGAGTGCGCTCTATATCCCATTTAAACTGAAACGATCGGTAGAGACCTGAAAAATCCGCGTTTTATTTCAGACACAAGCTACGATCCAAGCAACTGGAAATTTGTGTCTTTTTTTTTTTTTTTTCAATTGTCTGTTACTTATTTGACCATTCCTAGAAGCCGCTGAGCAAATAATAGCGAAGCACTTAACATGAATGCCCAATCACGTGGTGTCATTTCGTCAGCGAACAGCCAATAATCTGTTGTCTGCTTGGGTACCATCTTGAGCCAGCCTGCGGGTCAACGAACACGCATATTTTCTCTGTCTCTACTTATCCGACGTTCTTCTTTGTTTTTATTGGTGTGTCCCCATTTCTCTGGGCCAATGCTAGCTCTTTATGTTATGATTAACAACAACACTACTAAATATTTGTGACTTACACCATCATGAATCTCAACCCTTCACATATTTTGAAAGGGTATTAGTCACTGATTTTCCAAAGTTTTTTTCTTTTGACTTATGCCCTTTCAGAACAAAACGATTCAGTTAACGAGTAGGGGGCAGTTTTCTTGTCCAGCCCTTTGTAAATGACGCCCCTGACTGAGATATGCATTACGAAAATAAAAAACAGCGTTTCAGTTCCTGCGCTGAAATTATTTTAATAAAAATTACAAGGCATTTCTTTGTGGTGTTAGAAACTTTTGTAAATTTACAAACATTAACATTGTAAAGTTAGGCCTGTATGTTTGTAAACTTACAAGGAATTTCTTTGCAAAAAAGATAAGCCCAGGAAAAATGTGTGGTCTACCGAAATTATAGGTTCACCGCAAACTATCGTATAATCACATCCTTTGGAAAGTATTTTTCTGAAATGAAATGAATATCATACTAATTACGTACTTCAAAATTAAAAAAAAAATGTATCAATGAACAGTACATCGAATGTAACAGGGAATATAGCATGAATGTTTAGGTGTACGAGGGGTAAGGTGCGTTGTATTTATGCGTGAGCATGCTAGTTCCAATCCGGTTGTCTCCACAGAGTTCTTGTCCTTTCTTTCTAATAACTACATGTAACATTTATTTGTTCAAATGTTGCTTAATAATAAGTCAAGTGTCGTGATTAAATAAAAATGAGAATTCAAAATTTAATTTTTTTTTTAAATTTTTGCAAGTGCAAATACAAGTCTAAACTTTGTAATTTTACAAAAATGTGTTGTTACAAGAACAGCCCTTGTAGCTTCACAAGGAGTTTCTGCGACAAATGGGTTTCCAAGAAGTTTTCTACCAGAAATTTTAACAGCGTGAAACGACGCTGGGCAGCCGTGAGAAAAGTGGTCTCGCTCACAGGATGGCTATAGGTGAGTAGGAGGTAGGAGGAGGGATGAAGGTGGGTGGCGAGGTGGTTTGAAAATCTCTTTGTGCGGTAGCTGGCGGGAATGCCCGGTTCAGCGCACAGGCGGCATTCCTGCAGGTCTCTTCTCCCGTCGACCTTGGTCCAAGTCTTTGCCACGAGGAGGGCTGTCTGGCCACCTCTCCCCGGCCCTTAATACTCTCGTTCTTCCAGCCCTGTCGACAATCAAGCAGTCCTTTATTCGTTCCGTGTTCTTTCTTGTCTTACGGCGTATTTTACCTGGTGAATTGTTGACAAGCTGTTAGCAAGCGTTTGCACAGAGACTGTTTGCATTTAAGTCCAATAATTTAGTGAGCAGAAATGGCTGCCACCATGGAGTTATAGTCTGTCTCGTGTAAGTATTACATATTTTGACAATTCACTTCTGAGAAGTGTGTCTGTAAACAGGATTGCGTAGGCTGTGTTTACCAGGAAGCCACGGAGATTCAAAGATCCAAACAATGGAACTGCCAGACACATTTCTCAGAAGAGACATGTCAAAATATGGAAAAGTTACACGAGACAGACTATACAAAGTTATACTGTAGGAATAGAATTGGACTATGTAAGGTAAAACTCTTCTTCATGAATATGTCTGTTGGAAAATGGACTTCTGTTACTTTTTTTACATGTACAACATAATAATTTGTTGAAGGAAATTGAATTATGCAGCTGCACAAAATGTAAAAAAAAATAATAATAATAATAATGAGTCATTTTCTTTCAAAATAATTTTAGTCTCGTCCAAATCGACCCTAAATACAGTTTATTTTAATTTAAGATTAATTTTAGATAAAACAGGAAATAATGGTAAAGGTAAACATCCTGTGGACAAACCCTGTAACCGTCCTCCTGCCTCGGTTGCCAGAAACGTGCAAACACCCTCAGCTTGTTTGCAGCATGTTTGCAAACACCACTGTAAACAGGAGCGGAAAAATGATATGTTCGCAGAATCCACTACCAATTCAACCACTAAAATACGCCTGTTGTTTTCCTGGTCCAGTCGTAAAAAAATGTTGATTTTCATGAATGCGTTGTTCACACCAAGCGCCAAACAAGTTGACGAAGACCATATGACAAACCAGCAGTAAACTCTCGTAACTAAAAAACCTTTTTGCGCCACCTACATTTCTGTACAAGGAAAATGCGTAACACACAACACGAGAATATTCTATGATCTGCATGCACTATGCAGCTGTATTTCAACACTTTGTAGAAGACGTTACATGCAGCATGTTGCCTATAGCGAGGGCGGCAACGAACAACTGGACATGTCAGGGTAATTTTTGTTATCAACTGTGTTCGGATGTGTTCCTTTTTTTACTTTTACTCTTTGGAATTAAGATTATTTAAAGCGTGAACTGAAGTGTGTTAAACAGAAGGCGCTCAAGTCATCAACGTATATAACAGACAGAAACAAGCTCATATTATACACTAAAACTTCAGCAGCGAAGCAAACAAAAGTCGTGCAGAGGTAGGGTATTTAAAAATGAGAATATATTAACTATCAAAGTAATAAAAATGTTTGTGTAAACATTTAATGTGCTACTTTATCGAATGTGGGTTGGGCTATTTCTGCATAACACCGTTCAACTGCAAATGTAGAGCAACCTTGTCTATGGCACGCCGTCGGCGTATTCACAATGTAAAATGTTTCATAACCTTGAGGATTTCCACATCCACAAGCAAGAACTGTTTTATGTAAGGTCAGCACTTAGCAAGAAAAATTCCCAGTGCGGTGGGTTCCCCGCTCTTAATTGCTGCGAAAACATGTCAGAATGCAATTACTCGAGACAATGCCTCGCCGGGCCTAGAACTGAATTAAAATTTACCACCTTATGTGGCAAGAAGCAGTTATCAGACGCTTGTGGATCTGAAAAGGTCGCGTTTTGTTTTAAGCATACAGAACCAATCACGTGGGATCACTCTGTTGGAGCAGCTAATGAGTAGAGCCACTATTTTATGGCGAAAGATTGTTGTACCAATTTGTTTCAGTGCCTTACGTGCACACCTGTACTTCTGCTTCATAAGGGGTGACCATACAATTTTATTGGTGGAAAGTCTGTAACGAAGATCAGTGCACATTTCTATCTGAGTTTCACATACATCCGGTAAGTACATTTTGAAGTACGGCAGTCTGAAGAGGTCGTTATTAGCTGTGTTTTAGGGCTTAGAAACAATGTTTTTAATGAGAATAGTATGTTACAAATGACATTGCGACCATGTCCGACGTGTGTTTCCTTTTCGTACATTGACACAATGGGCACATGTGGAATAGGTCCGTTAAAACAAATACCTGTTTACGAACACACTGCAACACATTTTACGCCCGCATGGTAGGCAGCGCCCTTAAGCTCTCCAACGACAAAGGCTGTTCCTGATTCTTTTGTTTGTCCCGCGAATCAGAGAACGCTATTGCCATTGGAGAGCAAAAACCGCCATTACAATCCTTTGGCAGGGTTACCACATCGAAAGCGGCGGTCTTCTAATAGAGACGTCTATGAATATACACGACTCTGAATCTCTGAGCTGTCTGTACTTATGTTCCCGGGTTTAATTACGAGGCTGGCCTCCAAGGAAACCACGTAGGCCTACATGAATTTAAAAAAAAAATTGTGGACTCTACAAAACATTTTGTTAGAATTCATCCTGCAAAATGTCACGAAAACATTTTGCTGTCACCACAAAAAAAATAGTGTTTACCATAAAATAATATGGCAAGAAATATCTCCTATAAAACTTTTTTTACTGTGCACTCTAGCAGGCAGGATATGCTCATTGGCTGCTTCCTGACAAAATGCTACCACGTAATTGGATCTGCGTTTAGTTGCTCTTGTGTTATTGGCTCAGCGAGGCCAATCGCAGATGTGACACGAACTAACTGTTCTTGGAATTGTAGCTTATTCCCGAATAAATAAATAGAGACCCTGTAGCTTATTACCAAATTAATAAATAGAGACCCTGTAGCTTATTCCCAAATTAATAAATAGAGACCCTGTAGCTTATTCCCAAATTAATAAATAGAGACCCTGTAGCTTATTCCCAAATTAATAAATAGAGACCCTGTAGCTTATTCCCAAATTAATAAATAGAGACCCTGTAGCTTATTCCCAAATTAATAAATAGAGACACTGTAGCTTATT